>CM075026.1:18904853-18914853 GCA_037576675.1 Pangasius sanitwongsei
CATCCAGACTTTCCCCTACAGAAACTACGCTGCTCTCACTCTCACTAACCCTCTCTAGAGTCTGGATGCGCACCTCTCATGCCTACTCCCTGACTCCCAAAGTGACTTCCAAAGTGGGTGCTATATACAGAATACATAATGTGGATTTAGACAGACACACACGCACACACACGCACACACATGCACACACATGCGCACACACACACACACATGCACACACACACACATGCACACACACGCACACACACACACACGCACACGCACACGCACACACATGCACACACACACACGCACACACACACACACGCACACACATGCACACACACACACACGCACACACACACATGCACACACAGAGCAAGAAATTTGTGAATGTCAGATAGAAGTTTAAAAGGAGACAGTGTGAATCCATTTTCAGTGGGCGTGTCCCAGGGGATTATGGGAGTTTAAGTTTTTCCTCTTAGAGCTTTATGATCTCTTAACAAGTTCTAACGATCTTTACTGCCTGTCCAAGTGCGCACTACAGAGTGCTAATGAGAGAGAGAGAGACAGAGAGAGAGAGAGTGTGTGAGAGAGAGAGAGATATTAAGGCTAAATCAGCAGTATCCTTGTGCATTGTGGGATACTAGAGGACTGACAGTGACACAGTAGCAGTGAGAACCTGTGTGTGTGTGTGTGTGTGTGTTTATAACCTCAATGTCACCCCGTCTCTCCTGTATTCAGTAGGGAGCATCTCAGCGGCTCTGACGTGCTGAAGGAAGGAAGTGTGTGAGGACGCATAAGAAGACGCAGATTTATAGATTTAGAATCGGGACACGGCCCAAACCGCAGTGCACTCCAGATTCTCACTCGGAAAAGTGTGATGTGTTTTTCCATCAGCTGCATTTTCAACTCAACATTAGGAACAGGAGCTGTGTCCCAAACCTCCATACTAATGCCCTGAGTCCTAAACAGTACAACTACACAGCTGAGCACTGTTCCTTTAGACGCTGTAACTATTTAACATTTAGTCTCATAGGCTGCAGTTCAGAACGCAGCTGTGGACACGCTGCGACATCCAGACTTCTGCTCTGAGAAAAAAACACCACTCATCAGACACACATCAGACATGCATTAGACACGTATCAGAGACGCATCAGAGACACATCAGTCCTGCATCAGACACGTATCAGAGACACATCAGACACGCATCAGAGACACATATCAGAGACACATCAGACACATATCAGAGACACATCAGACACATATCAGACATGCATTAGATACGTATCAGAGACGCATCAGAGACACATCAGTCCCGCATCAGAGACACATCAGACACATATCAGACACATATCAGAGACACATCAGACATATCAGAGACATATCAGACACGCATCAGAGACACATCAGACACATATCAGACACATATCAGACACATCAAACACGCATCTGAGACACATCAGACACGCATCTGACACGCAACTGAGACACATCAGACACGCATCAGACACGTATCAGACACGCATCTGAGACACATCAGACACGTATCAGAGACACATCAGACACGCATCTGAGACACATCAGACACGCATCAGAGACACATCAGACACGTATCAGAGACACATCAGACACGCCTCTGAGACACACATCAGACACACATCCAAGACACTCATCAGACACGCATCAGACCTGCATGAGAGACACATCAGGGACACACATCAGACATGCATCAAAGACACATCAAAGACACATCAGACACGCATCAGACACACATCCGCGACACATTCGAGACGCTTCAGAGGTGCATTGGACACAAATCATCAGACATAGTCTGACTTTACTGATGACTCTGAGCTTTTTTCTGATTGTTGTATTGTCCCTGTAGATAAATATTCACTAAAATAACTTCCCTTGGTATATATTTTCATATTTTTATCCTGAGAGTGTTTATTCTTCACTTTAACGTTTTTGTTTGCACTTGAATTTCTACACTTTGCATAAGAATTCAGAATATATATTTACTTTACACTTCACTGTAACTTTCACATTTCACATCCTGTGCAAGGCATCATGGGAATATTCTGTCTGCATCAGTGCTCAGTGTGTTCAGGTTTCCATCTGCGTCCTCTCACTGCAGCTCCGGCTCGGCCGTGTGAGTCCACTCATGAATAATGCAGGATTCTGATTATTACTCTCCACTCTGTTTCAAAAGTTTTGGCACCCAAGTCATACTGTGCTTAATAAAATTCTGTGTCAACTTTCAGGAAGTAGATCTCCGCCCCCCATAATCCCACCCCTCAGGAGATCCAACCACTCCAACGTTTTTAAAAATAAAGCTGTAACTCTGATCTCTGACTCCAAATTCCTACACACACACACACACACACACATTCATCACCATCATAGCGCTGATGTAGCAGCAGCTAACACACACTATTCCACATTATACACTCATTATTACACTCAGCACACACGCTGTTCACTCCTGCACACCACTAATCCATCAGCTGTGACAGACAACCACACACCCAGGGGTGAGACAGGGACAGAGAGAGAGAGAGACACAGGTACAGAGAGAAAGAGAGACATGGATGGACAGAGAGACAGAGAGAGCTAAACAAAAGAGACTGTGAGACAGACAGACAGTGAGAGTGAGAGAGAGAACCAGAAAGGTAGAGAGAGAGAGTCAGAGGGATACACACATGCCCAGGGGTGAGACATGGAGACAGTTAGAGAGAGAGAAACAGGGACAAGGAGAGAGAGAGAAAGAGAGAGAAACAGGGACAGGGAAAGAGAGCGAGAGAGAGAGAAAGAGAGAGAAACAGGGACAGAGAGAGAGAGAGAAAGAGAGAGAAACAGGGACAGAGAGAGATGACTAAAAAAAGAGACATTGAGACAGGCTGAGAGAGACAAGGAGAGAGTGATAGAAAGATAGAAGTTCCTTCTATACAGATGTGTGCGTGTGTTACACTGTACCTTAATATGTGTGTGTGTGTGTTACACTGTACCTTAGTGTGTGTGTGTGTGTGTGTGCGTGTTACACTGTACCTTAATATGTGTGTGTGTGTGTGTTACACTGTACCTTAATGTGTGTGTGTGTGTTATACTGTACCTTAATGTGTGTGTTACACTGTACCTTAATATATGTGTGTGCGTGTGTTACACTGTACCTTAATGTGTATGTGTGTGTGCGTGTTACACTGTACCTTAATGTGTGTGTGTTACACTGTACCTTAATATGTGTGTGTGTGTTATACTGTACCTTAATGTGTGTGTTACACTATACCTTAATATATGTGTGTGCGTGTGTTACACTGTACCTTAATGTGTATGTGTGTGTGCGTGTGTTACACTGTACCTTAATGTGTGTGTGTGTGTGTGTGTTACACTGTACCTTAATGTGTGTGTGTTACACTGTACCTTAATGTGTGTGTGCGTGTTACACTGTACCTTAATATGTGTGTGTGCGTGTGTTACACTGTACCTTAATGTGTATGTGTGTGTGTGTGTGTGTTACACTGTACCTTAGTGTGTGTGTGTTACACTGTACCTTAATGTGTGTGTGTGTGTTAAACTGTACCTAAGTGTGAGTTGTTCAGTCGTGGATGCGGGGTTCAGCAGGATCTTGAATTTGACGTTCTGTCCCTGTTTGACGGGACGAGATGGCATGACAATCTCCACGTTCTGGTCCAGTCTCACCCTTGTCCCATCTCTCTTACTGTCCCCGGACGTCAGGGTCACCATCCCAATCCGCCACATGTCCCCTACACCCTTTGCTCGCTCCCTACCCCCTGCGCACTCCCCGATCCCGCCCTCTGCAGGCCACAGGGAGTAATGCAGCTCCATCGCCGGCTCCTGCAGCCGTCTGCGAGTCAGCACTGGACTGAACCAGGAAGTGGGCACGCCCAGCTGGACCACGCACATTCCCAGAATGCCCTGCAGTCTGCAGGCAGCGGAGACAGAGCCGTCTGATTGGTCGCGTGTCCCTACAACGCGCACACACGGTAAGTTGTCCAGAGGAATCTCTGCCTCCTTCCACCTGTGTCCAATCAGATAGAACAAGACATGCACCTGAGGTTGCTCCGCCCCTATTGATGAGCTCAGCAGGTGAGCTTTCACTTTCCATCCCAAAAAAGGTTTCGATGAAGAAGCAGAGCCGACTCTAGGAGTCGACCACGCCCTCTGGATGAGTTCCGGAGGTACCAGTGCCTCGGCAGTGATGTTGCCATAGCTACAGTTGACATACAGAGAAGGGGCAGAGCCAGAGTGTAGCAGGTGGAGATAGAGAGGCTGAGAGAGAGAGCTCAGAGTTCCATTACGCATCACTTCCTGTGGAGAGTCACGGACGAGAAAGAAGGATGAGTCAGCGCCGTGCAGGTGACAGGAAATGGGGAGGGATGAAAGAAAAGAGGACGAGAAACGAGGGAGTGTCTCTGACATCATCACGCCAGCCCGCCCCTCACTCACTACAGAGAGAGAGAGAGAGAGAGAGAGAGAAGAAATAAGAGAATGCCATTTCCATTTTAAAAAATGTAAACAATAAATAATTGAATCATTCAGAACTGAAAAACAGGAAAAGGAGCATTTTTAAGTACAGCTTTTACACAGCTCTTCTACAGATCAGCTCTGAAAAGGTCGTCTTTTCTTCACTTTTGGCCAAAATTTATTTCCAGGACTGCCTTGGCTTCATTTATAAAGCGTTACAGACAGAAGCCTGTGTGTAACAGCGAAACAATAACACTTTCTCTCACACACTCTCACACACACACACACTCGGGGTGGACAGTGTGTGTGGACGGTGATGAATCACTCTGCACTGTGATCAATCACATTAACACATTCAGCACCACTGTGTTTATAGAACAACCTGCTGAAATATTAACCATCTCTCTCTCTCTCTCTCTCTCTCTCTTCTCATTCTTCTCTTCCTGTCTGTCTCTCTATATATTCTCTGTTTTCTTCCGTCTTTCACTTTCATTCATTTTCTTTGTTCTATTAAGGTTTTTATCTTTTATTCTTTCTCTCAGATTTTCTCTCACTCTGTTTTCATCCTGCATCACTCTTTTTCTTTCTCTTGTCTTTTTATTTGTTCTTGCTTCCTTATTCTTTACAACAAACAACGAACTCTACAACTTCCTCCTGTCACACCATCCTGCTCAGTGATAACAGAACATGCAGTTTATCTATCACTACACACTTCTCATTGCCCCGCCCCCTGAGTTTGATTGACAGCTGACCGTTTCAGTGCAGAAGCACCCTGTACCTGGTACCTCAGGGATCACTGACTCACCCCTGTGAGTGACCCCTTACAGATTAACCCCGAACCCAGAAAGTATATACAGCTTCAGTATTTCAGACCAGAAAAAGAAACCTGACGCTTGATACAAATAATTTTATTACAGAATTTTTTACAGTAAAGCCGTCAGTCCTGAGTAAATAAAACAAACAAATTAACAGAGCGATCAAGTGTGTTGTTGTTTCTGCTTCCCGCTGATTCATAAACAGTGTGTGTGTGTGTGTGTGTGTGTGTGTGTGTGTTGATAGTCAAGGTGTGAAAATATAATGAAGTTCAGGCACCTCATCACAACACACAGTAATCCCTACAGACAGACAGAGAGAGAGAGAGACAGATAAGACAAAATGACAGACAAAATGACAGACAGAATGACAGACAGAACGACAGACAGAGAGACAGACAGAGAGACAGACAGAGAGGGAGACAGAGGGAGAGAAAGACAGAGAGAACGAGAGGAAAAAAGAGAAATACAATTTTTGTCAGCAACCTCACACAGCGGTTGTCAAAACAAAGGCCGCAGAAGCGTGAGCTGTGTGAGAGCATTCTCTCTCTCTCTCTCACACACACACACACACTCTCTCTCTCTCTCTCTCTCTCTCACACACACACACACACTCTCTCTCTCTCTCTCTCACACACACACACACACACACAGATGAATGAAAGACCTGTGTAATATAACACCCTCTCGACCTGAGCGTTAGGGAACTGAGCTTGCTGTCACTTTTCCATTAAAGACTGCCACCAATCATATATATATATATATGTGTGTGTGTGTGTGTGTGTGTGAGTCAGACTGGTGTCCCATTCCAGGGTGTATTCCCGCCTCATGCCCAGCATTCCCGGGACAGACTCCGGATCCACAGCCACTCTGACCAGGATAAAGCACTTACTGCATATGAGTGGGTGAGTGAGTGATGGGTTTCGTCTCAGTGATACGCGTTTGTGTGCGTTTC
The DNA here is from genome assembly GCA_037576675.1 of Pangasius sanitwongsei. Lineage (NCBI taxonomy): Eukaryota > Metazoa > Chordata > Actinopteri > Siluriformes > Pangasiidae > Pangasius > Pangasius sanitwongsei. The sequence goes on from CM075026.1 coordinate 18,911,088, forward strand.
TCTCTTAAACTGTGAAATACTCAATAATAAAATCAATAATCCACCTTCTGTTCACCATAAACTCCGAGTCGCAGCACAGACGCGTCTGCAATCATCGCTCAGGTGACACGGAGACGGAGACACTACATACGGTGTGTTTGAAAAGAGAGTGTTTCAAACTTATTCGTTTATTTTCTCTGGCAGAATAAACACTGTGTGAACACGTCACCTGCTGAGGCGCGTTATTACACACTGCTGCAGTGATCAGACATCGCAATCAGATCGAGAAGTGTGTGTGTGACAGTGTGTGTGTGTGTGTGAGAGCGTGAGTGTGAGAGAGTGAGTGTGTGTGTGACTGTGTGTGTGTGTGTGAGAGAGTGTGTGTGTGTGTGTGACAGTGTTTGTATGTGAGAGTGTGTGTGTGTGTGTGACAGTGTTTGTGTGTGAGAGAGACTGTGTGTGTGTGTGTGTGTGTATGTGTGAGACAGTGTGTGTGTGTGTGTGTGTGTGTGTTTAACCCAGGTAATAAACACAGCTAGAACACTCATTAACATGGTGGCATTTTTCTCTCCAAATGGTTTAAGTGACGATTTGTTTGAGGAGTCTGCATTCTCCTCCTCCTCTCTCCTCCATTCTCCTCCTCTCTCCTTCATTCTCCTCTGCTCTCCTCCTCTCTCCTCCATTCTCCTCCTCTCTCCTTCATTCTCCTCTGCTCTCCTCCTCTCTCCTCCATTCTCCTCTGCTCTCCTCCTCTTTCCCTCATTCTCCTCCTCTCTCCTCCTCTCTCCTTCATTCTCCTCCTCTCTCCTCCTCTCTCCTCCTCTTTCCTTCATTCTCCTCCTCTCTCCTTCATTCTCCTCTGCTCTCCTCCTCTCTCCTCCTCTTTCCTTCATTCTCCTTCATTCTCCTCCTCTCTCCTCCTCTCTCCTCCTCTCTCCTCCATTCTCCTCCTCTCTCCTTCATCCTCCTCCTCTCTCCTCTTCTGTTCCCTTCTCTCTCCTCTCTCCTCCTCTCCTCCTCTCTCCTCCGTTCTCCTCCTTCAGCCTGCTGTAGTGTGAAACAGCAGAGGAGTGCAGAGGAGGTCGAGGTGGATGTGATGTGGATCGGATCTAAACTGAACATCCTTGAGCGAGGAACATTAGTGTGCTGTGGACGTTTGTTTGTTAGATATTTGCATTTCAGTGTCTGAGACGCTAACCTCAGCTCATATTATCAACGTCAGGGTGATAATCTGAAACGTTAAGCCCCACCCACTCGGCCAGGTTCGGCCGTTCGGAGTTACCTCACCTCAGCAGACCTGTTTATTCTGCACCTGTTTGGAATTGCAAAGTGAAGCTGAAAGTCTGAATCAGCAAGAAGAAACAAGTTTTGAATCTGGGAGATGGTTATTTTTCACTCTTTATTCATTTATTCATGACAGGCACGCTCAGAGGAAGCTGCTGTATTTTCCGGACTGTCACAGCAGCGTTGGTGCTTTTTTTTTTTTTTGGTGATTCAGTGGTGCAGAAGGAAGGAGCGCTGAACTCCGAGCTAATTATCAGCGCTAAATAAAGTGGAGACTGATAATAAAGCTGCGATTGTTCTTTCAGCCCGTGTTCAGAGTGTCATTATCAGACCGTTTCACCGCCGCTGCAGGGACGAATCACTTCACTGGAGTAAACCTCAAACGCTTTCCGCTCAAACTGGTGGTTTTATACAGCGGGGAGAGTTTAGAGGAGGTGATACGCAACCATTTAACTCTCTAAAGTTTCGTTGGAAAGCTGTGGACCTGCTATTTATAGCACAGCTAACTTCAACATATAATATAATAACACTAAAACACATAAAAACATAATAAATAAAAATACAAAACCTTCACTGAGTGCTGCTTTATAATCCAAACAACCCCACTGCTGTCCACCGCTGTGGAGCTACGAATTACAAAGTGTGGGCTGTTTTCCATTAAGCCACGGATCTCTACGATAAAATGCAATTTAACGCACAAAATCTCTACGTCAAATAATTCCTAATTTATTAAGACATGATCTTTCATGGCTACATTTGAATTTTCTCCTTAAAATTCGTTTTTCTTAAATAAATCTAACATTAAATCGCTAATCTCATCAATCGGACTTTATTACACACAGCGCAGCTACGTTAAATCTTTAGTAAAGTTCTGTTTAATCTGAGCTCAGTCTCTGAACTGAAACTGCGGCTGTAGTGATACACAAGACCGGAGTTAAAAGCTGAACAGGCCACGCCCACAAACGACAAGCCTCCAGTGACATCATCAACTCAAAAACGAAACAATTCGTTCTCCAGAGTTCTCTAATAAACACAGTGGGCAAGTCCAGAAGGTCCACACCAGTATCACCTAGACACACAGAACCCAGACAGGACACGCAGCAGAACCCAGACAGGACACGCAGCAGAACCCAGACAGGACACGCAGCAGAACCCAGACAGGACACGGAGCAGAACCCAGACAGGACACGGAGCAGAACCCAGACAGGACACGCAGCAGAACCCAGACAGGACACGGAGCAGAACCCAGACAGGACACGGAGCAGAACCCAGACAGGACACGGAGCAGAACCCAGACAAATCAGTTTCAGCACAAAATAATTTCAATTTCAGAGATTTGGAGTGCTGTAAAATCATTTCTTTGTTCTTTTCCTTTCTAATTTCTTTTCTTTTCTCTTTTTATCTCTTCATTTATTCCCTTCCTACAGTTTTCTTTTCTTTTCTGTTTTTTCATTAAAGCCTGTCCTGCATGAATAAACCGTGAAAAATAGCTGAGCTAAAAAACTTGTTTTTGTTTCTGTTTCTTTTTGCTGATTCAGATCCTCAAGATTCACTTTGTGATTCCAAATGTGCACATACACACACACAAACACACACACGCACGCACACACGCGCACGCACACGCGCACGCACACACACACGCACGTGCACACACACACGCACACACACGCACACACGCGCACGCACACGCACACACACACACACGCACGTGCACACACACACGCACACACACACGCACGTGCACACACACACACACACACGCACGCACACACACACACACACACACACACACACACACACGCACACACACACACACACACACACACACACACGTGCACACACACACGCACTAAACCTGTTCTCACATCCCAAATAGTTCAGTAGTGCTTCAGTAAAAATCTCCATCTCTCCAATTTTTTAATGTGTAAAAAGTTCATTTAAGATTAAAAACTGGATTGAGTTTCTCTTCTAACTTAAACACATTCACATCATTAAATTCACACACACAGACACACACACACACACACACACACACACACACTTCTGTATGTCTGATTCTCTCTGAGCTTCTTGTTCTTTGCCGTGTCTCTTCACCATATGATTTGTAAAAGTTCTCGTCCATCAGCGTGTCCTGATTAGAAATAAAATGATAATATTAGAAATTAGAGATAAAAAAAATTATATCCAATCTTATTATCACTCAGTAAATCAGATATTAATCAGATATTAACACTCAGACAGAGATCAGGCTGAGACGTAAACAATGCTGAGGTTTAACTGCTGATGGTCAGAACGAGAACAAATGCATAAAGAGATCTAATTTCATTTTAAACAAATTTTCAAATAATATTAAAAATATTTCTACGCAAACACTAAACGCAACTCCGCATATTAAAGAGCAGATAAATGACGCGCATTTGAAAACTAAAAGCTGAGTTTATAACAGTATAAATCATTCTTGGTTTTTTTTTACAAAAGGAACTGTAATCATTACTCTGAGACA
>CM075026.1:18923021-18932281 GCA_037576675.1 Pangasius sanitwongsei
ACAAGGAGAAGCTCTTCAAGGCCAATGTAAGTAATTCAGAACCAGTCACCCTGAAATGCGAGGTGCTAGAAAAGGTGCCAGAACCGTTGGGACTCCGAGGAACTGACTCTCCACACTAAGATCAGGTTGCTTAACACTAAAGTCAAATCAGTGCTACTCTCCAGACCAAAGACATGGTGGACCACAGAGTCAACTTACAAAAAGCTCCAGACTTTCAACATCTATCTAAAGAGAATCCTACAGATCCAATGGACCAACATCAGAAATGAAAATCTGTGACAGAGGACAGAACTGCTGACGGTGGAGGAAAGAACCATATGAAGATGCTACAGATGGATCTGCTACACACTCCACAAGCCTAAAACACATATCACCAGGTTAAGTGGAAAAGAGGAACACCACCCTGAGACCTGCAGGTAGACATCAGGACAGGGATCAGTCCATCCATTATAAAGAGATGATAGATAAATACAGTATTGAAAACACATACACACACACACACACACACACACAGGCAGTGCCAGGGACTACACACACACACACTTTTTTCTTTAACACTGGAGTAATTTAAGCCCAACAAAAACAGTGCATTTACAAACACAAACCTCCTGCAGCGTTTCTCTGCTTCAAGAAAATTGTAGAACTGAAGTGGCCTGTTATTTTACACACACACACACACACACACACACACACACAGCGTTTACATGTTTTCTGCCCATTTTTATACTAGAAATGGTGCAAGTGTTTAAAGTGTCTGAGCTTTTCCAAAATTATAGCCAGTGATGTCAAGTGTGTGTGTGTGTGTATGTGTGTGTGTATATGTGTGTGGGGTCTCACACAGAAAGTTCAAAATGTTAAACTATTTGAACCACTCAGCAGGAGAATTCTGGAGAAAACACACACACACACACACCTGTCTGCTGCTCTTTCTCTCTCAAGTTCAAGTTGTACTTTAATGGCCTGAATGTTCCATAACAATCTATATCTCCCTCTCTCTCTCTTCCTCTCTCTCTCGCTCTCTATATATATATAGACAGAGAATTAGACAAACAGAGAAACACACACAGACAGACAGACAAGAAGGAGATTCATTACTCCAATCAGTTCCCATGTTGAACAATTTAAGCAGTGTGTGTAATGAGCAGTGTTGTTTTCCTCACACTTACTGTTCTCTCTGTCTCTCTGTCTCTTTCTTCTTTTTTCTCTCCCTCCCTCGAGCGCAGTCTGAAGTTGATGTGTGTGTGTGGAACTGTTTTTAAAATCCAGCACCACAACATTTTTGTTGGTTCCTGCGGGATCCCGGTTCTGATACACACCCTTAACCCGAACGTCAGTGAGAGCTGCGCTGTGGATTTTATTTATTTTAATCTGAAATTGTTTACAAAGTTTAAAGTGTAAAACTTTCCCACTGAAACACTGAGAATTTACATTCCAACTGTCAGCTGATAACAGGCATTACAGCAACTCCCAACCAGCAGCTTCACGTCAACTCACACTCAGTGGGACTGCACACTCATTACACTACACACACTTTCTATAATCACACACTCGTTAGAGTCCACACACACACACACACACACACACACACTGTCACCCCACGTCGTGTCCAAGCAGCATGACTGACCGGGTCACAGCTATGTCCCCGCTCACTTCCTCCAGCCCCTTATGGAAGGAATTTCCAGGTGATCCCAGCCATCTGGGAGGTATAATCACTCCAAGACATCATCATCTGCAGCGATTCTGCTTCAGATATTGTCCTGATCTCACCTACACCTCAATGTTCTGACCATGAAAATCACAATCCAGAGAGGAGACAACCACATCGCCACACTGACAGCTTGCAGGAGGCACCTCGTCACTGCATTCTCATAAAGCACCTCAGGGGACGCAGTCAGAAGCCTCTGTCTTGTGGATCATCAAACTCTGTTATCTGAGAGAGAGTGAAAAGCTGGTCCACTGGACTACAGACGGAATATTCATCATTTTTACCAAAGCCTGAGGTTTGACTAATACCCTACAGTCCTCTTTCTTAAAGATAGGGACCATCATCCTGGAGACACTCTCCTGATGTCCATGGGTTTCTGTGGCGTTATGTCAGCGATGATCGCTCAAAAAAATCAGTCCATCTCTGGTGACTTCATCTAGGTAAATTAAGGCGTCAGCAGATCTAATGCCGAGACAATGTGTAACGATGAAACTACCTCTGAGAGCTTGAAAGTTTGCATACTCTCTGTGGTCTCGTATCGGCCCTCGTGTACGAGTGCTTCAGTACCGCAGGTGGTGCTGTTAAAATTTCATGACAACTTCCATGACTACAGGAAGAAGATTGCCGCTTCCCATCGTGGAACGAATCAGTATGGGAAACAGTCATAATTTCCGCATGAAGTATTCTGAGGCCTTGAGGATTGAAATTCCAGAAGCAAGCTGTACAGAACTTCTTCAGTTTAGGAGCTTTTGAAATTTCACCTTCAATCATGTTTAAGCTTCACTGCACTCAATGTCGCTTCTCAAATGTATTTTCAGAACTTGTGAGGACTCTTGAAGATCACTATGCAAACTTCTGCTACCTAACTCTACTGATCCAGTCGCTAAGCATATCACTCATTCTTCAACTTGATACCTTTCCTCACCCTGTGTCCCCATTCAGTTCTCAGGTTGCTCTCACGCAGATGGAGGTCTTGAACAGGTTCCATTCAGACTCCATGTCCAGAACACACACCAGCTTCAAATGCAAAGTGGTTTCTACATGAATCATCAGCGATCAGACCTGCAGTCAGGTGAGGTGGCTCTCTCAGAGGTGAAATCGTTCCATACAGAGTCCATAAGTCTTTCCCTGCAAACCCTCACTGCAGATTTTCCTCACCGTCTGATTTATTTCACCAACAGATGGGGATCGGTTTACAATTCAGGACCTCTCCTCACCTGACTGCCCAGGACATATGGCCTCAGGTCTGGTGAAACAATTACAACATCAATCACCGACCTTTGACCTGAGGTGATGTGATAACAAGTGCACTCATGAGCCACCTTGTGTAGGGACTCAGTGTTCATTAAGGAAAATCTGTAACTAGCAAAGAAATCCAACAGCATTCCATCAGTCAGGTTCCGATCACTCAGAATCACTCCATTCCGGGTTTACTGTAATGTTTGTTTTCAAACTGTATTAGAGTCTAGCGCTCTCTCTCTCTCTCTCTCTCTCTCACACACACACACACACACACACACACACACAGTGTAATGTTTAGATCAGCCGTTATACTCTAATCTGATCGTAGCGCGGTGTTAATGCTATCAGATTATCCCACTCACATTACAGCGCTCATCTCTCAGTCCAATCTGTCCATCACTGCCTGGGGAAAGAGGAGCGAGGGACTTATCACTCACACAGCCTGCGGCAGACGAGTGGGAACGACAGATACAGACCTCGATTACCAAGAGAGAGACAGAAAGAGATAAAGGAGAGGAGATAAAAATAGCTGGAATATGAAGTGATGAGGATATTAACTGGGGAAGGAGGAAATGCTACTACTTATTTATAAGAGAAAGACAGATAGAGGGACAGAAAAAATAGAGAGAGAGAGAGAGAGAAAGGAGGCAAGAGTGTGTGTGAGAGAAAGAGACAGAAAGATATGGAGTAAGAGACAGAAAGAGCAAGAGAAAGAGAGAGAGAGATAAAGAAATAGAGAGATAGAGAGATAGATGGCACCATGAATTTTGTTGAGCACCAGATTATTTCAGGCCTAAATCAGTTTGCCTCTGCCAAGAGGTTAAGACATGCTAATAGAAATAAGTGTTTTGCAACAACCATCTCTCTCTCTCTCTCTCTCTCTCTCTCTCTCATACACACACACACACACAATATAGATTTATTGAAGTGTGTTTATTCCCGTTTTACTCACGCTAAAGGTTAACTAGACTTTCTTTACACCGTGGTATTTTCCTGAATCACCTGATTGTCATTAGAACTCGGTGAGTAATGCGCTGCTTTATGATCTCCGTAATAACGTTAGCAAACGTTCTCTCTGTAAGAGGCGTGATTTATTCCTACAGAGTGTATTTCAGTCTCTAATAAATCTGCACATGAGTTATTCATAACAGCGCATTTATTACACACAACACTCCATCTGAGGGGGACACAGGGACATGGAGACACTGAGACTCAAAGACACAGAGAGACCCGGGGACATTCAGGAACACAGGGACACAGAGACACAAGGACATAGAGACATGGGGACACAGGGACATGGGGACATGGGATACAGGGACATGGGTAACACAGAGATACAGGAACACAGAGACATGGAGGCACAGGGACACGGGGGCATCAGGACACAGGGACATGGAGATACAGGAACACAGAGACATGGAGGCACAGGGACACGGGGGTATGGGATACGGGGACATGGGTAACACAGAGATATAGGAACACAGAGACATGGAGGCACAGGGACACGGGGGCATCAGGACACAGGGCCATGGAGACGTGGAGACACAAGGAAATGGGGACACAGGGACATCGGGATACGGGGACATGGGTACACAGAGATACAGGAACACAGAGACATGGAGGCACAGGGACACGGGGGCATCAAGACACAGGGACATGGAGACATGGGAACACGGGGACATAGAGACACGGGGACATGGAGACATGGAGACACTGGGACACAGGGACATGGAGACATGGGAACACGGGGACATGGAGACATGGAGACACAGGGACATGGAGACATGGAGACACGGGGACACAGGAACACAGAGATGCAGAGACACAGGGACATGGAGACACGGGGACATGGAGACACGGGGACACAGGGACACAGGAACACATAGACATGGAGACATGGGATACGGAGACATGGGGACATGGAGACACGGGGACACAGGAACACCGAGATGCAGAGACACGGGGACATGGAGACACGGGGACACAGGGACATTGGGACATGGAGACAGTGGGACACAGAGACATGGAGACAGAAACACAGGGAGGTGGAGAAACAGGGACATGCCCACAATCACAGAGAGCACTGATGGTGTTTATGTGCACTTCCTAGTGAATAGTGAGCAGGGCATGTGGTTTGGGACACGCCCACAGTGCACTGATGACGGTGTTTATGAACTTGCTTCATGCACAGTGCTAGGGATTCTGTGGTGTAGGGAACAGTGAATAGGTGGCGATTTGGAACCCAGCCGGAGCCTCTGTGTGAGGTGAGGAGGGTATAAAGTCTGAATAGAGCTTGCGTAGAGTCGAGTGTGTTGTGAAGGTCAGGGCGAAAGACAGAGCGGTTTTCTCACCCCGTGTGAAGGAGCAGATCCATTAGCGCTCAGCTCGTCCACAGGGGCGGCCATGTTAAAAATAGAGCTGCGTTCAGGGGGAATATCAGAGACTCTTTACACTCTCCATCTCCCATTAAGGGTTAGTGCTCGACTCTTTATTAGACAGATGGTGAGCGGGAGGAGGGCTCAGTCATCAGGGACCCCAGAGGAATCATGGGAAAGTTTTCAATAAGCCGAGCCAGTTAGCATCACGTCACGCTAAAGTCACCTGGGTTCATTTCTGCGCAAGTTAAACTGAAACAGCGTGTGACATACAGCATGTCTCATTCGTTTAGACCGAAATGCTGTTGTTTTGTTTTTTCAAGTTTTTTTGCTAAAGTTGAGTTTTAAATGTCAGAAATAAATCGTCCTGATTGTAGAAAAATTCTATATGTCACAGATCATTTTTTATTTATTAAAGAAATTATGGTTTCAGCTTTTTAAAAAATTATTTAAAAAGATAATTATTATTATTATACACATATGTTACATGTTAATAAACCATTAACATACATGTTAATAAACCATTAAACTGTGTAATTTACCAAATAAAATTGAAAAAATGGTGTTTTACTTTTCATTTTAAAGATTTGTGCTGTATATGGTTTAGTGTGTTGCAGTGCGATGTGTTTGTGTAGTTTATGAGTTTTTGGGTTTCTAGAACATGATTTCACATTTCATTAAAAATAAATAGTGAAAAATAAACACAGATAAAACACAGTAAATATTACACAAGAGGAAAAAGATTTATGAGATACTGATTAAATCATCCTGGCTGTGTGTATACATATAAAACTCCTGAATCATAGAGTTTAATATATTATGACATGGTACTGTAAATATGGGTAAAGGTGAGTTATAGCCACACCCACAAGAACAACTGGCCACACCCACTGTATTACTATGACAAGTGTTTTATATATATATATACATATATATATATCTCCATCATTGTCCATGTCCATGTTGGAGGTAGGGGACGGAGATATACTGATCATGAAGGATCCCCACAAATGCACAACACCTTTGAACTGTCCGATAACCTGCCTCTCCTCAACACGGAAGCTCCTCTCCTCAACACGGAAGCTCCTCTCCTCAACACGGAAGCTCCTCTCCTCAACACAGAAGCTCCTCTCCTCAACACGGAAGCTCCTCTCCTCAACACAGAAGCTCCTCTCCTCAACACAGCAGCTAGGTTGAGCAGACACATGAGTCAGCACATGAGCAAAGCTCAGAAGGCCGCTGGAAACAACACCAGAGGGTCAAAGCACCAGCTACTCATCGATAGAGCAATCACTCCAGACTCCAAGCCTAGGCAGAGCAACCTGAGCACTGCCTGGACTGACTACAGGAAACCCCATGACTCACTGCCCACACATGGACACCAGCGTGCTTGGCACTACACAAGCTAACAGGTCACTGATAACCTTCATCAAGAACACAATGCAGCTGTGGAAAACAACACTGGAAGACAACTCCAAGGCCATCGCACAAGTCACCATCAAGCGCGGCACATGGAGGTGAAGTACTGCCCCCGCTGCTGCTCTGCGCAGGCCTTGACCCCCAGCCAGATCATCACAAGAGTGGATATGGATACAGATTCAGCAGTGAGTGATATCAAGCTGTACATCAGGAGTGATCCACCTCAGCAGGATCTACAGCGAGGACATGAGGAAGTCATTCGGACTGGATAAATACAGCCACATGGCGGAAAAAAGAGAGGGAAGGTGATTAGGACTGAAGGGGTGGAGTTAGAAGATAGGATAGAAGATAGAAGGTAGGACAGCAGATATACACAGCAGCTACAAGTGCCCTGGTATCCCGCAGGCCAGTGGGAGCCACGACGAGGATGCAAGGAGATCAGCTACAGCCACTTCTTTTTCTATTTATATTTTCACATCATCTTTTATTTTATTTTGCGAATTCTATTACATGACTGTTTAGTGTATGAGAAGTGCTCTAGAAATAAACTTTAGTATTATTAGCAGTAGTAGTGTTTATAGAGATGTTTATGTATTTGTAAAGAATGAAACTTGTGTATTTGTGTGTGATTGTTGTGTTGTGTTTTAGCTGAGAAACACAAACACTGCGTGTCAGTAGACGGGGAAAGTGAAACGTTTGCCACAGCGGTGATTTTAAAGCTGACGGAGGTTTTTCTCTTCGCTCTGCTTGTTGTCTTTAGCAGTCATTAATAATCATTAAAGCTGAGAGCGAGTGAAAGATTTACTGAGAGAGAGAGAGAGAGAGAGAGAGAGAGTCGTGCGAGGTGAGACACTTACACTGAGAGGTTTTGAACTAAAATAAAAAGCAAAATCACTAGCATTTCTACGTGACTGAGGAAAAAAGCGTTGAAGTGATTTGAGCGCGGATGTGTGAAACGTGTGAAAAAGATTTAATCTTTATGGAAGTTTACACAAAAGATGACAAATAAACAGACAAAGCTGAGTAACAACACCACAGTTTGTTGGTGAGTAAATGAGAGAATCTCACATGGAAAAGCCTGTGATTGGTCAGTATCAGAGTCACATGGTCACTTTATTGACTCAATATACCAGATTGAGCCGTAAATTACACATAACGTTCCGACGGAATTCTCCGAGGTTCCTCTGTGGTGCAAAAACATGGACTGTTCCCGATGAGGCTCAGCGTCTGGTGTTTTTGCATTTACAGCTCAGAGGAGCGGAACGATAAACGCTACACAAGTTAAAACTCCTTCAAATGGAGGCTAACACAAAGAGAATTAAAAGGTATAAAGAGAATAAAAGTCACGATACATCTTATAGGCACCGGTTTAGCATCGCTGGATTAGCTTCAGTGCAAAGCTAAAACACCAAACATGGCCAGTGATCATCTGCACTTTCATTTTTTGGTGGATTTGTTCCATCTTCAGAGCGGGTCTGAGTGGACGGTGCAAATATCTGCAGGATGTACAGTTAAAGACGACGAGCGTTAATCTCACTAAGCAGTGACGTGGCGAGCGCCGATGTGGTGCACGGTGATAAATGTAAGGCGCCGTACAGTGAGGAGGTACGACACCACGGGGATCTGGAAGTGCGCGAGATAAAACTGAACGGAGGCGAATTGGACGGGGCCTGAAATTTTCTCCTGCACGCCTGACACAAAACGCTGAATTCAGCAAAGCTGCAGGAGAAAAGAGACAGAATTAGACAGAGCGGGCGAGAGAGAGAGAGAGGGAGAGAGAGATGGATAGAGAGAATAAGCAGAGAAGGCATCTGTAACGACGTCCGTGTGCAGAAGGCAGGAGCAGAGCGAGGCGGAGGAGAATATGATCTATAATATTACGTTACTGTAAAGCAGAACAGAATAAATCTTCATATAAAGTGCTCAGATCTGGAATTGAAGTCACACACATCTCACAGAAAATATAAAATATAGATGTTATTATACAATTATACAATCAGCACATCCTAGGCCAGTTTAGCAAAATTACTCCCAATAACCTGAGATTTAATAATGGCACCCTCGGAATATTATCAGTGGGAGGATGTGGAGAGGAATTTATCGTGGAGCAGCAGCAAGACGCTTTCAGTCACGATGTTTAAAACAGAGTAAATCTAAGCCTTCATCAGAATGCTAATGTCCAAACCCAACCAAAACTCTGAACAGAGATCTTATTATTATCTCTGCAGTTTCTCCTGGATAGAAAAGTGAGACGTTTCAGCTTACGTTTCCTCTCTCTCGTTTTTTTTTCTCTTGAGACAAAAGACCCATGTAATTTCACGTACGTCTCCTCCTGAGTTTCAGTTTCAGGACAACGCCACATTTAGGGCCGTACTCAGAGATCAGTTCAGCTCGGATTCAGGATTTAATTCTGAAATTACACTCTTCAGTACTCAGAGCTGTTCATAACGACACACTTAAGCGCTATTCAGAAGTAACGTGAGAGTTACGCACACGGGGCGGAGTTTGTCTAAAACAGA
>CM075027.1:19728-39528 GCA_037576675.1 Pangasius sanitwongsei
TCAGGATCCTCGTAGGGTTGGCCTCTGTCTACTGGAGCTGGCACAATCTCTATGTGCCTCGGGATGGGTAGAAGAAGAGAAGCAAACACACACACCTTCAGCTAAACACACACATGCACGCACACACACACACACACACATTCAGCTAAACACACCCACACACAAACACACACATACACAGCTTCAGGTAAACACATACACCTGCAGCTAAACATACCATCACCTTGCTGCTAAACTACTCAGTAGTGTTTACAGCTCATCGTTGCAATAGCTTTCCCACACAACACTGTTCTGTTGTCACTGCGCTGTGTAATTATTGTACTGTGTATTCACTGTTCTAAGTATTTATTATTCTTTATATTTTGTTCTGTGCACTTATTGTCTCACACTGTTGTATATTTGCACTTCATGTAGTCTGGTGTACTGTACTACTGCCCTGTTCTGTGTTGCACCACGGTCCTGGAGAAATGGCATTTTATTCCAATGTATACCAGCTATACAGAGAAATGACTCACTTGACACACACAGTTTCAGCTAAATATACACACACACACACGTTCAGCTAAATACACACACACACACTTACACACCTCCAGCTAAATACACACACACACACCTTCAGCTAAATGCGCACACACCTTCAGCTAAATACACACACACCTTCAGCTACACACACACACATTCAGCTAAATACACACAGCTTCAACTAAACACACACACACACACACCTTCAGCTAAACACACACTTGCAGTTAAACACACACACACACCTTCGGCTAAATACACAAAACTTCAGATAAATACACACAGCTTCAGCTAAAAAAATACACAAACACACACACACACATATTCAGCTAAATACATACAGCTTTAGCTAAACACAAAGCTTCAGATAAACCCACACCTTCACCTAAACAAACATACACATACACATTCAGATAAAACACACACACATTCAGCTAAACACACACACACACACACTCCCCTTCAGATAAATACACACACCTTCAGCTAAACACACACATTTATATAATAAAACACACATACCTTCAGCTAAAAACACACACACACATTCGGATAAAACCACATACACACCTTCAACTAAACACAGACACACACACACCTTCAGCTACACAAACACAAACACTCCCCTTCAGATAAATACACACCCACACACATTCAGCTAAACACACACAGCTTCAGCTAAAACACACACAAACACACACACAGCCAAATACACACACCTGCAGCTAAATACACACAGCTTCAGCTCAACACACAAAAACCTTCAGCTAAATACACACACACCAGCAGATAAATACACACAGCTTCAGCTCAACACACACACACACACATCCCTGCAGCTTAACACACAAACACACACACACACGCAGATAAATACACACAGCTTCAGCTCAACACACACACACACATCCCTGCAGCTAAACACACACACACACACACACACACACACGCCTTCAGCCAAATACACACACCTGCAGCTAAATACACACAGCTTCAGATATACAATCACTCACCCACCCATACAAACACACCTTCAGCAAAAAGTATACACATATCGTCAGCTAAACATACACACTTTCAACTAAACACACACACATCTTCAGCTAAACAAACACACCTTCAGCTAAATACACACAGCTTCAACTAAACGCACACACCCACACCTTTAGCTAAACACACACAAACATTCAGTTAAGCAAACACACACACCTTCAGCTAAATACACACAGCTTCAGATACACACTCACTCACACACACATACAAACATACACACACACACCTTCAGCTAATCACACACAGCTTCAGATACACAATCACTCACATACTCACACACACACACACACACATCTTCAGCTAAACACACAGCTTTAGCTAGACACACATACCTTCTGCTAAACATACACAACTTCAGATACACATTCACACACACACACACACACACCTTTAGCCAAAAGCACACACATCGCCAGCTAAACACACACACTTTCCTGAAAGAACACACACACACTTACACACCTCCAGCTAAACACACACACAAAACCCTTCAGCTTCAGTCTGCATTCAAAACGTCAGCTATTCTTCAAAAAATATTGTTTATACCATGTGAGGTGAAATAAACATTTAAACGTCCTTAAACTTCAAGTCAAGAGAGGCTACAATGGTTAAAAACTCACATTTCTTGTAACCAGTCACTCTGGACCCTCTCCAGTTAGCGTACAGACCAAACAGGTCCACAGAGGATGCTATCAGCACAACAACATAGACTGCTCTCACACACCTAAAGAGTAAAGACAGCTATGTTCGAATGCTGTTGATCAAATATAGCTCAGCATTCAACACGGAGATACCATCTAAGCTCATTAACAAGCTTTGCACCCTTGGTGTACCACCCACCCTCTGCAGCTGGGTTCTGGACTTTCTAATGGGCAGGCCCCAGTTTGTTCGAATAAGGAACCACATATCCAGGACAATAACTATAAACACAGGAATTCCACAGGGCTGCATGCTGAGCCCCATGCTCTACACGTTCTTCAACAAATGACTGTGTGGCCTCCCAGAACAACACCAGCATCACCAATTTCGCTGATGATACAACAGTCACTGTCTGACAGTCTGTTCAGTCATTCCTGAAAGAACACACACACACTTACACACCTCCAGCTAAACACACACACAAAACCCTTCAGCTTCAGTCTGCATTCAAAACGTCAGCTATTCTTCAAAAAATATTGTTTATACCATGTGAGGTGAAATAAACATTTAAACGTCCTTAAACTTCAAGTCAAGAGAGGCTACAATGGTTAAAAACTCACATTTCTTGTAAGCACACTGTTTTCATATAACCAGCATGTTAATATACCACCAGCATGTTAACTTTCCTATGAGGGAGAAAAACATACTGGACCAGATGTACAAGGCTGCACTGCACCCCCACTTAGGACGGTCTGACCACATCTCAGTGTTCCTCTACCCCGCATACAGACAGCTCCTCAAGTAAGCCCTCCCGGTAAGTAAAACTGTAAAAGTGTGGCAGAATCTTATCAGGTGCTTCAGGACTGCTTTGAGTACACTGAGTGGGAGGTGTTTAAGAACACTGCTAAGCGTGTGGACGGTACTCTTCACCTGAATGATTACACTTCAGTAGTAACCAGCTACATAAGCCCCTGCATTGACAACATTGTGCCCACTAAAGTGATCTGGACATACCCCAACCAAAAGCCGTGGATAAACTGTGAGGTTTGATCCATGCTGCATGCCCGCTCCACTGCATTTGTCTCAGGTAATGCCAGTGACTAAAAGAAGGCCAGATATTACTGTCAATGAGCCATAAGGGATGCCAAGAGACAATACAGACAGAGGCTGGAATGTCACTAAACCACCACTGACACCCGGCGCATGTGGCAGGGATTACAAAACATCAAAGTCTATCAAAGCAAAAGCAAGGGTGAGATCATTGACAGCCACATCACACCAGTTGAGTTCAATGAATTCTATGCCCGCTTTGAGGCCCTCAAAACTGAGCCACTGAGGAGTAAGCTGGTTAGTGGGAGCACGCAGAACCCACCATTCCCAGTCTCATCTGCAGATGTGGCAAAGACTTTTAAGAAAATAAACCCACAGAAAACAGCTGGTCCAGAAAAAAATCCCTGGATGAGCACTCAGAATCTGCTCATTGATGCTAGCTGATGTCTTCGTGGATATATTCAACTTGTGCCTTGTACAAGCCTCAATTCCCACCTGCTTGAAGAGGACCACTATTGCACCACTGCCAAAAAATAAAAAAGCAACCTGTTTCAATGACTACCATCTCATTGCACTGACTCCAATAGTGATGAACTGCTTTGAGAGAATAGTCATGAGTCACATCCAGACCATCACACCAGTCACTCTGGACCCTCTCCAGTTTGCGTACAGACAAAACAGGTCCACAGAGGATGCTATCAGCACAACAATATAGACTGCTCTCACACACCTAAAGAATAAAGACAGCTATGTTTGAATGCTGTTGATCAAATATAGCTCAGCATTTAACACGGAGATACCATCTAAGCTCATTAACAAGCTTTGCACCCTTGGTGTACCACCCACCCTCTGCAGCTGGGTTCTGGACTTTCTAATGGGCAGGCCCCAGTTTGTTCGAATAAGGAACCACATATCCAGGACAATAACTATAAACACAGGAATTCCACAGGGCTGCATGCTGAGCCCCATGCTCTACACGTTCTTCAACAAATGACTGTGTGGCCTCCCAGAACAACACCAGCATCACCAATTTCGCTGATGATACAACAGTCATTGTCTGACAGTCTGTTCAGTCATTAACAGAACAAACAGTCACAGAAAGTGAGCACTTTCAAAATCCTTGGTGTTCACATCACTGAGGATCTCTCACTGGTCTCACAACACTACACAGTGAGGTGAAGAAATCTTGATAGCATCTGTACTTCTTGAGAAGGCTGAGGAAATTTGGCATGCCAAGCATAATGCGCAGCAGCTTCTACAGGTGTACAATCAAGGGCATCTTCACCAGCTCCATCACAGTCTGGTTTGGAAGCTGCAAAGCTCAGAACCGTAAGGATCTACAGCAGGTGGTGAGAGCTGTCCAAACCACCTTTGGAACAGCCTTACTAAGGCTGGAGAGCCTCTACCAGTCCAGAGTCATCAGGAGAGCCCACAACATCATTAAGGACAATAACCACCCCAACACAGCCTATTCACACTCCTACCATCAGGCAGGAGTCAGGAGCGCAAAAGCAAGAACAACAAGGGTGAAAAACAGTTTTTACATACAGACTGTCTGGCTTGTGAACAACTCTCATCCACTACCCCTCCCCCAACACTGCAGACACAGTCTGCCCTCTGATCTTGAGATGTGCCAAGCTTTACCCTACCCTGCCTTACCACACAGACACATTTACAAATAAGAACAAAACCATGGACCACTATTGAGCCTATCTCTGCAGACCTTTGCACATGTTTACATTTGTGCACATATACACTTTATTGCACATGAACATCTCATGTTTTCAATGGATGTACACACTTTGTCTTACACATTTTTTTTGCACTATTTATAATTTAGGTTTTTGTGTTTTCCTTATGTCCTCTTTAAAGTATGTCAGAAGTTGCTGGGAGGATTTGCAGAGTATGAATTTCACAGTACTATGTAACAGACTGTTTCATGTACATATGACAATAAACTCATGAATCTTGAAACTTCATGAGCCAATACACTAGAATAATAGATAGTATTCACCTGGAAAAAAAACAGCAATGGCTACATTCATCAAACAGGAGCTAGAAGATTCCACCAAATCTTTAAGGTTTGGTGTTTGGTAGAAGTTTGGCTTCTCTGAAAGTTATGACATTAACGGCCAGTGAGTGGTGGACAGAAACGTTACAGCGTGCAAAATTCACCAAATACGTGTACAATACTCCTGCCCTAGTACCACAAACATATGCCTACAAACACACACACACTCTGCTAATTCAAACCTGGCTAAAGAAATCATCATGGTGACAGAGTCGATGGGGATGACTCTGCCAACAAGACGAGACAAGAATGAGTGGATTCCAAAAATAGTACAGTAAAACTGAACAAAAGGTACAAGTAGAAGAAGGTGCACAACTATATATCATTCCTCTATGTGCAAAGATCATTTGGAAGGTGGGAGAAGGGGGATTAGTGCCACTGTGAAGACTTCAGCAAACTGACAGCTGAGGTGGAAGAAGCTGTTCCTTAGCCTGCTGCTGTGACATTCGAGGCTTTTGTAGTAATCCCCAGATGGGAGAGAAGTGAACAGTCCATGATTGGGTTGAGAGATGTCCCTGCTAATGACTCTCACCCTCTGTAGGCAACATTTGTAACGAATGTCCTCATTAGAGAGTCACTGGGCACTGGTTTTCACAAGCTGCTAGGAGGCTTTCTAAGCAGATGCTGTACCACAAAGGGACCTAAATTTACATTCAGATTTCTGCAAAGCTGCTTTGTGGCAATGCCCATTGTTTAAAGCACTATATGCAGTCCCCTCCAAAAGTATTGGAACTGCAAGGCCAGTATAATTATATGCTATAATTTCAGCTTTCATTTTCTGATATTTACATCTAGATGCGTTAAACAACATAGAACATGGCAACTTTGGTGTAAGACCACCCAATTTTTAGGTGAGCAAAAGTATACAAACAGACAGTCTTAAAGTAAATTAAAGTAAATAACACTTAATATTTGGTTGCATATTCCTTGCTTGCAATAACTGCATAAAGCCAGCGACCCACAGCTTCTTTCAGTTGTTGTTTGTTTTGGGGGGCTTCTGCCTTCAGTCTCCTCTTCAGGAGGTGAAATGCTGCTCAATTGGGTTAAGGTCTGGTGATTGATAGATTAAGAGGATAATCTCTGCCTGTGGTAATGCCTGTGACATAGTTCTGGTTTTGAATCGTTTGCTGAGATATTCTTGCCTGCACTGGCGTTTAAACTATACTGTTTATTTCGTTTTTATTGATAATTTTGTGCTATCATTTTCATCTGCTGTATTTTCCACTTTCTTTTCTGCTGTATTTTCATTTTTTTCATTGTTTTGAAGAATGCTTTTGTATTTTGTCTAAAGACAGCGAGTGGAGGCCATCCATGCCGGATCCACACCGTCTAAAATACTATCAACTAATGTTCGACTAAGGTACATTAAATAACATGGCAAGCATTCAACTTGTTCAATGTGTTGAGTGATGTTTAGTCATTTTTACTCCATCATTAGTAATATCTTTATTTGTGCTAAGTGTACATTAGTTAGCTATCTGATGGAGAAGATTGAAGCATTAGATGTGCACATCCAGACTCTAGCTTAGTGAGAGGGAGGGCACCATAGTTTCTGTAGGGGAAAGTCTGGATGCCTTAGGGGAAGTTAGTAATCCCCCAACTCCAGCATTAGAACCCTCACAGCGGGGTGAATGGGTGACGACTTGGCAGCATAATCCAAAGCTGACACTCAACTTCTCTGGCCTTCTCCCTCTTCTGCATTCCTTCTCCTTAACATTCAACAGCTGCCCTCCCACAAACAAAGGGAGGAAATGGCCTGGACCTTGTCTTCCGCTGCCCCTCTCCAGCTACAGACATCAGTGCTACCCCGATCCACATCTACAATCATCACTTGGTAACCTTCACCATCACCCTTACTACTCTGTCTAAAACCAGCTATCAATACTTCTCTCCCACTTGTAGAAACCTCCACTCTATCTCCCCTTCCACCATAGCTTCCTGCACCCTATCATCCCTTCCCGACCCTGAATCCTTTTCCTCCCTACAATTGGAGTTAGCCACAGACACTTTCCTCTCCTCACTTTCCTCATCCATGGACCTCCTCTGCCCTCTATCTTCTAAACCCAGGAAGATTTCCTGCCCTGTTCTTTGGCTATTGGATGTGTTACACAGCAATCAGAGAGAACAGCAGAGAGCAAGTGGAAGAAATCACAACTTGACACAAATCTTGCCTCTTACCATGTTCTCCTGTCCAAATTCTCATCTGAAGTGACTTAAGACTGCCTTCTACAAGGAAAAGCTGAAAACCTCTGCACAAGATCCTCACAAGTTCCACAACATCTTTTCTTCATTACTCAACCCACCAGCTCCTCCTGCTCCATCCTCCCTGACTGCTGAAGACTTTGCCACCTTTTATGATGAGAAGATTGAAAAAAATCTGCCAGACCTTCACTTCTACCCCAACTCCTACACTACACACTGAGGATTCTCCTTCGCTAGCACATTTTTCTAAACTAGCAACAGAAGAGATCCTGCAAGTCATCTTGTCCATTGGATCCAATCCCTTCCACAATGCTCCAGACCATCTGTCAAGACCTCCTCTCCTTCATCACCACTATCACCAATGGCTCCATAACATCTGGTCATGTACCAACCTCATTCAAGAGAGCAAGGGTTACTCCCATCGTGAAGAAACCCACTCTGGATCCCTCTGACATCAGCAACTACCAACCAGTATCACTTCTCTCTTTTCTTTCTAAAACCCTTAAATGAACTGTCTACAATCAACTGTCCCTCTATCTCTCACAGAACAGCCTCCAAGATCCCAACCAGTCTGGATTCAAACCGGCACACTCCACAGAGAAGCTACTCATCCTCCTCGACCTTTCAGCAGCGTTTGACACAGTGAACCACAAGACTCTCTTATCCACCCTCATGAGGCTAGGAATTCATGGTGCAGCATGGCAATGGTTTGCTTCCTACATGGAAGGCTGGTCATATCCGGTGACATGGAGGGGATCCACATCTGCTCCCTGCAGACTCTCCACTGGTGTCCCACAAGACTCAGTACTTGGTCCACTTCTGTTCCCCCTCTATACTCAATCTCTTGGTGTGATCAGATCTTCACAAGTGTTTTTCATAGCACTGCTATGCGAATGACACTCAACTCATCCTCTCCTTCCCTCCCTCCGACATTGTTTCTGCTCGGATATCAGCATGGATGACAGCTCATCAGCTGAAACTTAATAGCCGCAAAACTGAACTGCTGTTCATCCCAGGTGATTCATCCCCATGTCAGGATCTTGCAATCTCCCTAGACAACTCTCTGATCTCGCCTTACGTTACTGCATGCAACCTTGGGGTAACCATGGAACACAGGCCACATAGGTGCTTGTTCAGTCCTTTGTCATTTCAAGATTGGACTATTGCAACTTGCTCCTGGCAGGTCTGCCTCTGAGGTCCATTCGTCCTCTGCAAATGATCCAGAATGCAGCTGCACAACTGGATTTCAACCATCCTAAGTTCTCCTACACCACCCCATTGCTATGCTCCCTCCACTGGCTTCCTGTAGCTGCCTGCATCAGATTTAAAACACTGATGCTTGCCTACAAAGCCAAAAATGGACTAACACCCACTTATCTCAAAGTACTTATCACACCTCGCATGGCTCCACACTCCCTCCGGTCCTCTAGCACTGCTCGACTGGTCCCACCATCTCTCAGGGTACAAGGAAGGCATGCATCGAGACTCTTCTCTGTTCTGACACCTAGGTGGTGGAATGAACTTCCCCTAGATATCCGAACAGCTGAGTCACTGGCAGTCTTCAAATGACATCTAAAGACTTATCTCTTCCTAAAGTACTTAAATTTAGCACTTTAAAAAAAACTTTGTATTGTTTGAGCACTTGTTATTATATTACCTCCCTAACAGAGTTTTTGGACTGATGGTATTCTTAGTTTCTGACCTAGGGAGCCAGTATCGGAATATATTTATTGATAGAGACTTCAAAGAACTTTTGTAAGTCGCTCTGGATAAGGGCATCTGCCAAATGCCATAAATGTAAATGTAAATGAAAATGTAAATGCTAAGGCTTTTACATTTACCCATTGAAGCACCACTCCTCTCCGCTTCACTTTCAGAAACCTGAAAGAGCTCTGGTTATAGAAGACTCTATCTTAAGGCATGTGAAATTAGCTAGGCCTTTAGGGGCACCAGCATCACTAGTTAGGTGTACACTG
Organism: Pangasius sanitwongsei; assembly: GCA_037576675.1. NCBI lineage: Eukaryota > Metazoa > Chordata > Actinopteri > Siluriformes > Pangasiidae > Pangasius > Pangasius sanitwongsei. The sequence goes on from CM075027.1 coordinate 29,245, forward strand.
GGTGTCAGGCCGGTTTACATGGCAGGTAATCTTAGGGTCTTAGACAAGAATAGGTTTTCAAAGATAGTTATTCATGTAGGAGCTAATGGTATTCATCTTCATCAGTCAATTGAATTCAATTTTATTTGTATAGAGATTTTAATGGTGGCCATTTTCACAAAGCAGCTTTGTGACGATTTGTCACAAAGTTAGCGCTATACAAATAAAATTGAATTGGATTGACTTGGCTAGTTTAAAACTTTCCAATTTTCCCTGATGAAGTCCTTTTTTGTGTTGACAGTGTGTTTTGGGTCATTGTCTTGCTGCATGATGAAGTTCCTCCCAACACTGGATGAATTTCTCTGTAAATTGGCAGGCAGAATGTTTCTGTACACTTCTGGTGATTTCACTGAATGTTGTTTTTGGGTTTTTCTTCACAGCTCTCACAATGTTTCTGTCCTCAGCTGCACTCTTTCTCTCTGTTTTCCTTGGCCGACATGTTCCATGTCTAGTTGTTAGTACACCAGTGGTTTCTTTATTTTTCAGGACATTCCAAATTGTTGTATTGGCTATGCCCGATGCCTGTGCAATGGTTCTGATGGATTTTCCCTCTTTTCTCAATTTCAAAATGGTTTGCTTTTCTCCCATAGACAGCTCTCTGGTCTTCATGTTGGTTTATCCATTTTAACAACAAATGCAGTCTTCACAGGCAAAGCCCAGGGCTCAAACCAAGAGTAGACATTCAGAGATATTAATTGTTTAGACAATCAATCTAAAAGCGCACACCTGGGCAACAAGAAGCACCTGTCAGTCAAATATTTTTGATCACTTGAAAAATGGGTGGGTTCAAACTAAGGGTGCCATGTTCTAAGTTGTTTAACGCATCAAGATGTAAATATCAGAAAATGAAAGCTGAAATTCTGATCTATCATCATATATTCATCTTTTGATCTCAAACACAGATGTCTTCGGTGTATAGCAAATTAAAAAAAAAAATCGGCCTTGTTGTTCCAATACTTTCGGAGTGAAAATTAGACAAAATAGAACTGAATAAGTTCTTGCAACATAAAGGGATTAAGTTTTTATATTTCAAAAACCACCATATACAATGACCAACTTTAATTCGGCCCACAATTAGTTTTACCATATTTTTATATTTTACACATTAATAAGATTAACAAGCAGACTGTTGCTCCAGAAAGTCTAGGAGAATCACCACTGTGCATGCCATTATCAATTCTAACATCCTCTGACTCTAATTAGCAAGCATAAAAATGTCTGCCACATGTTGGGGTAGTAGGGTGTTTAACATTCTCAGTGAATCTAAACTCAATCCAATGAATTATGTTGCTTGCTTCTGTGTTAAGCAGCTCTTTATTATTAGTTCACCAGAAGACCTAGTGCCATGATCAGCCTGCACCTTGTTTGGGACGTATAGGAGTCAGTCAAGTACAGCAGTCTCTAGCCATAAGGGGAGACAGGTCCACTTGCATAATTCATGAAAATACCCATGGCATAATGGAGAGGCTGAAGGGTAAGAATGGGCTCTTGGAAGGCAAACCAAAGCATCTGGGGCAAAGCAACATCTGTGTGCCTGAGCTCTGAGGCATTGTGAACATGGAAATAAGCCTCCAAAAATGGAGGATCTTTAAGAAACAGTTAAATCACCTTAAAACAAGTTATATGAAAATGCCATACTTGTGTAATATTGGTGGTGGAATACTTGGAGGAGACAGAAACCGGCTTGGAGGAGAAAGAAACCAGCATTGCAGTAGAGATGAGAGGTGTGTGTTGCTTACCAATCAGAGAGTAAAAGTTACATAGTATAAGCCCATAGACATGACATAGAAAACATCATCATGAATGATAGCTAATACAGGCTAGCAATGCTAATGGGTGAAAACAAACTCAAAGCCAATGGACATCACAGAATGCTATTAAAAATGCTTGTAACATAAAAAAATATACTCATCACAGCAGAAATGATGAGAGAAGGCAATCGCCAGGTTACCTGTCACTCCAATTGTCACAACTGCTAACGCTAGAGCTTGCTTTGGTGTACAAGTCTGACATGTACAAGATGTGAAGAAGAATGGGAAAGTTGGATTCACAACAGCGGAATCTATTGTACATTCTGTCTCATACAGTCAGTCAGTTTTTTGAAACTCTCAGCATGTGTGTGTACATACACAAGGAAGTATCCAGGTGATTCTCATCTCCACTAACTATTAGAAGTGTAGAAATAGAACTTTTGTTACTAAATTGGTAGCTGATGCTGACAGTGTTCACCAGTTTTCTGGTGCCAAACATTTCTGCAATTTCTGCAGCAGGAAAAAGCTTTCATCACTGTGCATATATAACACACTCAGAGATATAAACTGATCCTGTAATATTTACACCGATTAATCTATTTTTATTTATCTAAATAATATTGATATTAATTACATTATTAGATAATGATAATGTTTTTGTATGAAAACATTTAGAGTTCATGGAATTCTCTCTCTCTATTTCTTTCTCTGTTGCTCTCTCTGTCTCTGTTTTTCTGTGTATCTGACTTCCTCTGTCTCCTTTTCTCTCTCTCATCCTCTGTCCATGGTTTCTCTCCTGTGTGTTTTTTTTCCTCCATGTGGAGGTGCTGTTGCTCCATCACTCACCGGTCTCATGCTGCTGTCTGTTGGAGGCATTAGCAGTGTGAGGTGAGGCTGTGGTGAGGGTTGATGGTGATGATGATGGAGGGATTGCGTGGCTTTTTCCCTGATCTGGCTCGTTAGTGGCTCGTGCTGCACTCTTTAATGTCCAGCGGTTTTGGATATGAGACACGGCCTCCTCGGCAAGCATGCTGTCCCGCGGCGTCACACGAAGTGTCGCCTGCACTTTAAAGTCCTGCGTGTCATCTGAGTATAAATCTGACACGCGACACTCATACACACCCTCGTCCTCCTTTCCCACCTGGGACAGGCTGAGCTTGTGGGAGATGGCATTTCCCTGCACGCGCACCGTCTGAGACCAACATGACAGGAAACAATACAAGGAGACTTTAATGCTATCACTGTTAATTTCTTCATTAACTATTCTCACACAACAATCAGTTCCTCACTACAGCTGCACAAGGGAAGTGTTCAGTGTACAGTGTAGATGTGTGTCTGTGTGTCATTATTACAGTCAAAGAAAGTGAATCTAAATTAGTTATGACACTAAAGTAACAAGATGATTGGCTCAGTAAATGACTCTGTCCAGTACTGTGTTGCAGAGTGTGTGATTTGCTTCCTGTGTTCAGTTTACATTCAGTCCCCAAATGCAGGATTACATGATGACAGAATGGTGTATTCAACAATAACTACACTAACCTGCATACATTTTTTTGGTTACCATAGTAACTCTGAAACGATCTTTGATTAAAATCCCTGTTTATTCACACTTACACTGATCTTGGTGGCATCTCTTGGAGCAACCTGTAACATAAACAACACAGATTGAGAATCTGAAACATAGCACAGATCATTCTTACCACACACTCAGCTTGTAGCATTTAGTTTCATAAACAAACCACTGAAAATCAAAAAATGTGGTTTTATCTATCCTAGTGGTTAATGTGTCCATATAGGTATTTATGTATAATGGAAGGGGTTAGTGTAGTGCTGGAGGGGTTAGTGTAGGGCTTGAGAAGTTAGTGTAGTGCTGAAGGGGTTAGTGTAAGACTGAAGGGGTTAGAGCAGGACTGATGGAGTTAGTGTAGTGCTGAAGTGTAAGACTGAGGGGGTTAATGCAGGGATGAAGGGGTTAGTGTAGGGCATAAGGGATTAGTGTAAGACTGAAGTGGTTAGTGTAGTGTTGAAGGGGGTTAATGTAGTGATGAAGGGGTTAGTGCAGGACCCAAACACAGATTTCAATTTATCTAATTACTGTGTATGTGTGTTACCTTGGCTCGGTTGCCTGTGTGTGTGTCATGTGTGTCCCGCGGAGTCACCTCCTTTAGATACCACCACTGAATCTCTAGAGCAAACGGAGACACACCAACGGCACGAAACGCACACGGCATCTCCACGTCCTCACCCTCACACACACTCACATCTGTGGGCACTTCAGTGAAGGCAGCTATTACACACACACACACAGACACACACAAGCATGTCAAGGCATTGCTTCAAACATATTTTTAAAATTCTTTTCCTTTTAACTAACTCAATTAGAACAGTTCTAGGTGTGTGTGTGTGTGTGTGTGTATGTGTGTAAGATTGCACGTTGTGAGTATTTGCTATTGCACGTTTCCTTTTAAATGAGTTTCAGCAGAAACACACTTCATACTACCATAAAAAGTGCGAGGCACACCAGTTGTTGACGTGTGTGTACGCGCTCTCACCCTCTCCGTACAGCAGTAACGGCGTGTTGAGGATGAGACAGTAAAGCCTCCGCAGCTCCATGATAACAAGCGCGCGCAGCTGTTTTATTTCCTCATGCCGGTTATTCGCTTTGATCCTCGCGCTGTTTCATTCCGGTTTAAATCCCAAACACTGAGGGAGATTATACGATCCAAAGGCGCCAGAAGCAATAAGAACTGTGTGCGTGGGCACTTGCTGGTATAAAGCTCCGTACTGAGTAAATATTCCCGTTTTTCCGTTAGAGGCTCCGTTATTTCCCAATGCACTTTATATCCGGTAGGAATCTCACTCCACTGCGCTCGGTTTTTTTTCCGTCCATCACACACACACACACAGACACACACACACAAACACATAAAATACAACAACATACAACACAAAACACACCGGCGCAACACCACAGAATCCCGAGTGCAAACAAGCAAATCCGGAAAGAGCCAGACGCGCGCGCTTCGCTGCTACGGGATTTACAATGCAGCGGCAGCAGTCGCGCTTCCCGCGTGCGTGCGTCAGGACTCCTCTCGGTGCGCGATCTCCGCGATCTCCGAGCTCTCTGAGCTTCACTCGCGCTCCTCCCTCTCAGAAATAGCCTCTAGACCTCAGCCTATAAGAAACGCGCGCGCATTGACGCCAAACTGCAGCAGCAAGAAAAGCTAACACTGCCGATTCTCTCAAAGATTCTGTTTTAAATTTTAAGTGAGTTTAAATTCTGACACGAGGTCTTCGCTGGGTCCAAAGCACTTGAAGTTGAGTATGCAGTGGTCATGTGACACAGTTTAATCAAAATGGTCTTCCAAGTAGCATGGAGAAAAGTGCTCATGAACAGCAGCTGAGTGGAATTTTTTTTCTCCACCGGTTAATTCTGAATCAGGAAAAAGGAAAGTGTCCCTCTATTTTACAATTTATCTACAAAAATGTTCTTCTTTCAGCTGCTCCTGTTAGGGGTCGCCACAGCAGGTCATTGGTCCACATATTTGATTTGGCAGTTTTTACGCCGGATGCCCTTCCTGACGCAACCCTCCCCACTAGTTCTCCAGAGACCCAAATTATCTACAAAAATAATATTCCAAAATGTTCCAGAAATGAAATGTGGGTGTATCGAGCAATAAGAGTCCAAAACATGAGGTAAAACGTAGAGCTAGATGTTTTTCTTATTGCAATTTCTAGAAAGGATTTATAGGAAATATCTATAAGCAATAGTGTAAAAATCAGATTACAACATGGTTTAATTCAAACTATTCAGAATTCTTATTCTTATTTAGTGCTAATATAATATAATATATAATATTGTAATAATGTTTTTTATGTAGTTACATATAGAGTATATGTTTCAGGACTTGGGGTTGAATCGTGATGTAAGATTTAATGGTTAGCCGGCTAACTTTGGTTCAAACTCAGACTATCTGTACCACAATGATGGTTCCCTCATCAGCTGGGTAGATCACCATGGCAACTTTAAATAGATAGCCTTCTCCAGGCCAAGTTAAGCTGAAGCTAACTGAACTGAGTGGTACAGTGAAAGAATGTTTATAGCATGTAGAGTTTTCAGGGATAGACCGAATCTGTTAGTATGCTCCAATTCTTGACTATAAAAAAGATACTGACACTGACATGCTGTAACTGAGCCATATCTGTGCCACATCTGTGTCACACCTGTACCATCTCTGCATGTCTGTGCCATACCTGTGCTGTGTCTGTGCCAGTGATCCTGACTCCTTCTGCTTTCCACACCTACCTGATCCAGCTCGATGCCCTACTTCTGGTTGGAGCTCTCATCACTTGGAATTCACTCGCTGCTGCTGCGGATAGCCCACACGGACATACCTGAGGATGGTACCACTTAGAAACTATAAAGATGGCTTTGGACTGCAATTGCCACAAACAGTTTTGCACTCAAGTTTCCATTAGTGAACAGTTGATAACTTAGACTCCAGCAGTGGATAAAATAGACTTCATGTGAAAACTATAATGAATTTCCTGTTTACACATTTGCACTATTTGTTCATGTAGTACACAGTTACAGAAGATAAATGATTTATAATTGCACTATCTGTTGTCACACAGATGAGGATGGGTTCCCTTTTGAGTCTGGTTCCTTTCAAGGTTTCTTCCTCATATCGTCTCAGGGAGTTTTTTCTTGCCACTGTCACCTCTGGCTCGCTCAATAAGGATAAATTTATAAATTAATGAATTTATCTCCTGAATTTATATAAATTAAAAATTCACACATTTACAATTTATTTTGATTTAATTTAATTTGAATGTATTTATTTCTGTAAAGCTGCTTTGTGACAATGTCCACTTAAAAGCACTATATAAATAAAACTGAATTGAATTGAGCCATACCTGTGCTGTGTCTGTGCCATACCTGTGTTGTGTCTGTGTATCTGTGCCATACCTGCCCTGTATCTGCATATACCCGTACCATATCTGTACTGTATCTGTGCTGTGTCTGTGCCTTACATGTGCTGTTTTTGTGCCATATGTTTTTAGTGTCTGTGCCATATCTGTAGTGTACCTGAGCCTCACATTACTATACCACAAAGGCTGTGCATAGCTTCATGTTTCTTCACATCTAGCACCTTTGAGATTTCTGAATCTTGTTTCAGTTTTTCTGACCTTCAGAGTGTGAAGTTTAGACCAGAGGCATGATAGGTAGGTAGGAAGAAGAGTCTCAGCATTTTAGACTATGCAGAGGTCATGGCTGTGAAACAGGCCTGAACAATTAGTTGGTACTTAATGAATTTCTGTTATGTTAAACTGTGCCCACCGTCTATCACCCATCATCTTTATAATTTATTGACCTTCTCTTTTTTCATGATTGTGAAATTAAGCTACCCTTTATTACTCTGAGCAATAAGCAATTATTATTAAATAATTTTAGTCACCTGATTTCTAAAAAATATTAGTTGACATTTATTCATTCTTCCTGGTCAGGGCAGTGGCGGATCTGGTGTGTATCCTGGGAACCCTGGGGGTGAGTTGGGTTTATGGCCTGGAAGGGATGCCAGCCACACACACTTTGACACCTAGGGGTATAGCCAATCTACCTATTTCCATGTTTTTCCAAGGTGGGAGGAAAACCTGAGAACCCAGAGTAACAGACAGTAATCCGATCTCTGGCTTGTGGACCGTGGACTGTGGACCGTGGGGCCGTGAGGTGTCAATGCTACCTGCTGTACCTCCATGCCACCCCAATACCTGTAAGAACATGTTTCAATTGTACACATATGGCTGTTACAATATTCTCAATTCGAAGCACTGGGTCATATTCACACAGAATCAGCACACCTGCGACCACACTCTTTTCTTAAAATTCAAAATAATACACAGTAATATACAGTAATGTAATCCACAGTCGTACTCTGAGGAATCAGATAAGGACAACAAGAAGGACATCCTTGTTTGGTTGAAACACTTAGGAAAGTACTTACCACTTTGAGTAACATTAAATATTTAATAAGTTGCATTAATATTGACAATTTACTGCTTTGCCATTTGCAGTTATTATTGCTTCAACAGTTGCCTCATGTGAGTGAGAAAAACTGTAATTTACAACTTATGTATTTACACAATTGGCTTTTTTTCGTTGTGTGCCTTCACAGGTCTTGGCCGCAGCCATGCTGTTGCTTTTTGCTGACCTTACAGGTTAGAGGTCGACCCATTTTAACTGAAACACTCACAGGACTTTTTTCAGGAAAGCCTGGTTCACCTTAACTCACACTGCAACATCAATTAACACAGCTTGTGAAGGTTTATCTAAGTAAAACCATAAAACTTATAAAAATCCAAAGTTTGAATGAACAAATTTCACCACTACCAGAAGCTAATTACTTTTTCCTATTCCATGTTCTTTCACATTCAAGAGAAATTGATTTTTTTTTCACAGGCTAATTTGACTCACGACTGCTCTGGTTGGTTCTTTAATTTTTGTTAAGTCTAACATTATGAAAGAATGTATGTGTGCTGCTGTACAAAATCTCTAACCCAACATACATCAAGCAGAGAATCTTTGTTCAGCTGAATTATTTCTAAACTCAGATGCTGAATGTTTTCATTACTGATTTCTTTTCCTTCACTGTGGAGTCTCTGGGCTCCATTAGCTCCACACTACCAGTGGATCATGTTTCCTCTTTATTGAAATGGTACCCAGCTTCATTACAACATGCATAGTATAAGGCTGTTAGTCCTCATGCTTCATACCTCTGTGCTCTGTATCCTCTGGATTCTTTCAAATTCACTACCTACTGCACTATATAGTGAATAGGGTCTAGTTTTGCAGATGTGGTCATTGAATATAGCTTTTTAAAGACACTCACCATGAACAAAAAGTAAAACAGAAGTCCTTTTGTTCTGCCTAAATTAGCTAAAAGCATTTAGAAACATTTGGCTCTGTGCCACTAAACAGTGGATCACATTCCAAAAAATATGAATTGGATTTCAAATGGTTTCTTCCAGAACAAAAATATTGTCGAGAAAATGATGCATGCTGTCATTCCATCCTGCTCTGATTACTGTAATTATTCACGTGAGTGCCAATCCAATATCTTTACTTCTAATAGCATCACAATTTCTGCCATTAATTCAAAGAACTGCTGCTGTTACTGTGTTAATGTTTCTAATGTACTTTTCTCTTCTTATATCACACACACACACACTCACGTGCACACACAATACACTCTATATGCACACTACACATCCTAGTGGGAAAGCACTAAAGGAGACGTTCATCTTTACATTCAGTTGATAGTGCAGCTCAATTCTCACACACACACACACACACACCCCTTATCTCCCTTCCAGCTGCCTTTCTGCCAATAATGCAGCACTTGTTTTACCAACACTGCTTTAACGAGAAAGAGAGAGAGAGATCTCAGATCTGAACAATTTCAGAAGCATTTTTGTTAGAATATTGTTTTTTGTTATTGAATACATCTTCCAAATCGCTGTACAACTGAACACATTTACAACATAAAATGTAAAGCAAGCCATATTTGCTTGTTTTTTTTTTTTTCAATTCCATTCGGCATGAGGGACTACATTTCAAATTACTACAATGAGATACAGGAGTAATGTGTATGACATCATTAAATAATTGTAATCTATAAAAATGTGGAGTGACAAAAGGTAAGAGTTGTTCACACAGGAAAGAGGAGTGCAGTCTGAGTCAAACATGACTCAGTATTTACTTTAATGAATTCACGGTGCAGTTGGAAGTGTCTGCATCTCCCAGACTCACCCTAGAAGACAGGAAAGTAAAATTCCTGCTGTAAGCAGACGACCTGCTGCTGCCGACACCTGCTGCACAGGAGCTACAGCAGAACCTGGACCTGCTGGATAACTGCTGCCAGCACTGAGCCTCTGCATGCTCTTCCAGAAGAAACCCAGAGGATTACAGATAGCAGTTCACCATCAGCAGCAACACCCTACACCCTCACATGAAGTCCAGTTTGTTGAACATATCCACAGTCCTCTGATGGAGGCCTGAGTGCAAAATTGCTCTGGCAACTGTAGCCCCAATGCCATCATAGCAATCACAGTCACAACCCATCACAGTACAACTCCCCATTTGAGATCCCCAAGCCATCTTCATGGCCCCCAAGCAGCACCATCCCCAGCAATCCCAATGATCTTCAGGCTGTCCATATGGGGCCCCAGCAGCAGCGAGCAAACTCGACTGATAAGAACTCCAACCAGAAGTAGGGCATCAGGATGGATCAGGCAGGTCCAGAGAGAAGGGTCAGGATCACTGGTATCTCAGGAGTAGCATGTGTAGCTCGAGAGAGAGAAAGAGAGAGAGGGAGAGAGATTGTTAGGTATGCTTTTGTCTCGTAATGGTTAAGGACAATGTACTTTGTGTGCAGAGTGCAAGCAGGGACTCCGGCAAGACTAGCTATGACAGCATAACTAAAAGGGAGAGCCA
>CM075027.1:49439-70151 GCA_037576675.1 Pangasius sanitwongsei
AGGATGGGTTCCCTTTTGAGCCTGGTTCCTCTCAAGGTTTCTTCCTCATATCATCTCAGGGAGTTTTTCCTCACCACTGTATCCTCTGACTCGCTCATTAGGGATAAATTCATACATTTACAATTTATATCCTGAATATATTTATTTCTGTAAAGCTGCTTTGTGACAATGTCCATCGTTAAAAGTGCTATACAAATAAATTTGAATTGAATTGAAAAAAGGCAGTTTTTTTGCTTTTTGTTTTCCCCACATTTTTGTGCATTCACAGGTCATAATTATTTTCAAAATGATGCAATAAAATATTTTTTAACTAGGATCTATAATGGTACATGTCTGCCCTTTAATTTAAGTGAGTAGGCATTACTGTGCAGTCCTTACTTTTGGGGACAATTAGAATAGAAAAATAGGATACAATTAGTAAAAAAAAAAAAACAGGTGGAAATTACTCAATTTTTCCCTCTGAACAAAGGGATTATTTGTGTGTGTGTGTGTGTGTGTGTGTGTGTGTGTGTGAGAGAGTATGTGTTCTAAACATCTGCAGTATCATTTATTTCAAGTATATAAATAATAACTTGTCAATTAAGAGTAGAAGTAATATAAATGCAGTGAGCTAGGTGAGGTTTGTGCAGAGAGAATGACACATTCCTTAATAGTGGAACAATCTTCTTTCTTCACTCTACCTGACTCTTTATTCCTTCTGCAAAAGACCTTCATCCTGAGACATTATGTTGGAGAACACCTCATTTTCTCATTTTGGCTGCTTTTTATGACTTCACAGTGGTGTTCTCCTACATACTCTCTGAAGATGAAGGTCTTTTTGCAGAAGGAACAGGGACAGAGATACTGTGGAATGAATTGATATATTTCTGTAAAGCTACTTTGTGACAATGTCCATTGTTAAAAGCGCTATACAAAAAAAAATCGAATTGAATTGAATTAAATAAAGAAGCTCATTCCACTACTGGGAAGACCGGACACTGAAACAGTGAGATCTTATGGTATGAGCATGTTTACACCTCAGAGAAGAACACACCATGGGTGCTGAGGATGAAGACCTGAACATGTAGGTGTGTAGCTCTGAAGCAGGGTGTGTAGTTGATGTGCTGCAGCTCTTTGGTGACTGTAATGCAATTTCAAAACACAAGTTTTGAAATTGATTCTTGCCAGAACAGAAAGCAAGTGGAGTTCTTACGTAGGGGGGGCACATAAAAGAACTTCAGGAGGTGGTAAAGAAGGTGAGCAGCAGCATTGTGAATTATCTGTAGAGGAAACGTGGCATTTGAGGAGAGAGACAGCAAGTAAAACGGCTCATCCAAGTCAGAGCTGCAGTAAAGTCTAGAAATAATCAGAGATTGTATAAAAATCAGATTCTGTGGTCTCATTCTACTTATGGTACGCTTCAAATGATGGGTCAGAAAGGCAGGCTGATATTTCTTCCAACATTAGCAACAGCAGAAATGAGGATCTACTGATTCACAGAGTCGCAGACTACTGTCTAATCCTCAGATAATTATCAAACATGATTGGTTCAAGCCATCAGAATTATTTTGTGACATCAGGAGGTGTTTAAATACCACACTGTAGAGTTCAGGAGGAGTTTAAACACCACATTGTAATGTTCTCACACACACACACACACAGAGGCACAGGTGAATCTAGGTGTTACAAACAAACTGTTTCTCATACAGAAAGTTTAGTGTGTTTTTGTCTTATTGAGGAAGCAATGACAGTAAGGAACACTGTCTATTCAGCGGCAAAGGGGTCCTATGCCAAAAGGAAGCCATTTAGGATTCACGCTGCAGCCATTTACGCTGGCTCAGTAGCTCGTTCCGCTGTAGTTAACTGTTCTGAGTTTTAAGGTTTGATTCGATTACATGTCATGAATATTAATCTAAGACAGGATATAGCCTGAAGCTAAAGCTAATTGAACTGGCCAGAAAACTAACTTGAAACAATAACGATATACTGAAATACAGAGCGTGTGTGTATCTGATCCATGATAAATCGCCTCTGCTCTGGATTCTCTTCATCACATCGAGTGTTAAATGAATAAACCAGTGAGGACATCTCAGAGATGGCTGTTTTCTAAATCTGCACATGTTTCAGGATGTTTTTGTCCTTTCACATTTGTTTTGATTCCTCTCCGGTCTGAATCTGTTTTATCCTCACACACTTCAGGTTCATTGAAACTCTCAGCACTCCAGCACTTTCTCTGCAGAATCACTCAAGGGCACTTTGTCATTGTTTGTTCTGTACTTATTGCCTTTTTATCTCTGTATCCTCATGAATAACGAACTCTTCAGCAAGAAACAGGAAGCTGCCAATGGCTATTTGCTCTCTGTGTTATAGAAGTCTTATCTTCAGCGAACAGAAGATCGAGTCGCTGATCACTCACTGACCAAACATCCACCCTTTAAACCCCATACCAGTGTCTCTATCGTGCTTACAGTGTGCCTTTGTCTACTTCCCCAACCACTCAGCAGTGTGCATCGCCCACAGCAAATGAGTGTGTAAGACTGAACAGAAAAAAATGCTCAGCAGCTGAAAAGGTTCTGTTTACTTGCTGGCAGAGTAAATCTTACATGGCTAACTTTACATATGGACCACACAAGCATTATATAACTAACTTTAGGAATCTCTAATGTTAGCTGTCTAATTGTGTTTAGCTAATTTTACTACTGCAGATGAAGCACTAGTCAATTTGGTCAATGCTGAAATGATCCTTCAGAAGTTTAGAACGCAGGAGCTCGGGTTTAGGGCTCATCTCAGATACATGTACAATGGTTTCTCAGGCTTGAGCACATGTTGTCTCGCTTGCCCCACCCACTTCTCACTGAAAATAAATGAGTGATGTTGGAGGGTCAAACCTTGTCATAATGATGATGCATTTACAGTTCAACACCTCAGTGTAACTTCATAAAGTTCATCGCGTTGTGTGTTAACTGAATAGAAGAATTACAACACACTAGAAGCAGTGTAAGCATTGCTGTGTTAGGATAGAGATGTTAGCATAATGGTGTTGGCATAATGTACGTTAATTTTTAAGGCAACTAAAAGCACATCTAAATGCCCATAAAAGCACATCTAGATGTGTTAAACAACTTAGAACATGCCACCTTTTGTTTGAACAAAAATATTGGAACATGTGACTGACAGGAGTTTCTTGTTACCCAGGTGTGACCTGTTAGACTGACTGTTTAAACAATTAATAGCTCTGAATGTCTACTCTTAGTTTGGGCCCTGGGTTTAACCTGTGAAGACTGCGTTTGCTGTTAAAAAGGATAAACCAACATGAAGAGAGCTGTCTATGGGAGAAAGGCAAGCCATTTTAAAGCTGAGAAAAGAGGGAAAATCTACCAGAACCAGTGCACAAGCATTGGGCATAGCCAATACAACAATTTGGAAAGTACTGAAAAAGAAAGGAACCACTGGGGTACTAACAACCAGACATGGAGCAGGTCAGCCAAGGAACAGCAGTTGATGACAGAAACATTGTGAGAGCTGTGAAGAAAAACCCCAAAAACAACAGTCAGTGACATCACCAACAACCTTCAGAGGACAGAGGTGAAAGTGTCACAATCCACCGTTTGAAGAAGACTTTGAGAGCAGAAATATAGAGGCCACACCACAAGATGCAAACCTCTCATCAGCAGTAAGAATCAGAAGGACAGACTGGAATTCACAAAGAAATACAGAGATGATCTAGAAAAGTTCTGAAAGCAAGAGTAACATCTACCAAAGTGAAGGAAAGGCCAAAATGTAGAGAAAGAAAGGATCTACTCATGATCCAAAACATACAGAAAACAGCAAACAGCAGAATGAAATCAATCTGTCTGCCAGTTTCTGATTCTGATCTATCGTCTCATATTCATCTTTTCATCTCAACCAAATGTCTTCAGTGCATAGCAAAAACAAGAAAATTGGTCTTGCTGTTCCAATACTTTTGGAAGGGACTGTATACTGTTCTTTCAGATATACACTAAGCTGATAAAAAAAAAACTAGAACATGAGTAATAGATATGAAAAATTTAAAGATCTGGTGTGCTTTAGTGTGTAGATATAGAGGACAAAAGCACAATGCATTTTTAAAATACAATATCCAGCAGGCCATAAATATGCAACTGGGGACCATCTATTTTTAAAAGCATCTTATACTAGACAACAATCCCTGAAAATTTCATGCATCTAGCAGGAATAGTTCAAAACTAATGACTTATGGAACTTTTTCTGTAACACTTGTTTTTACAGAGCCACATCCCCTTATTAAAAGCTATATCTCAGAAACTAATTCAGATACAAAAGACATTTTTTGCACACTATTGGTATTAGTGACATTATTTGCAGAAAGTATGAAGCAAATCTGAGATGGTCAGTTTGGGAACATCTTTTAAAATCTGGTGATTTAAGGTGGACTTACCCTTAAATAATACGTATATTACCTTCATACCACTCTCGGTGGCTGATAAATTGCCTTCCACATTGTGCTTTAAAATCATCTAGCACACAATTTTTACATGATTGAACACATGAAACATGAAAAGAGAGATGAAGCCCTGAACATCCAACACATCACCATTAAATATTCATTAGGCTGCTTCCATAACTGAGCTTAACAAACAAATTAAAACTTCATCTTCCTTTTCTGCATTTAGCTACTTTTATTTATATTTCTATTCATTTGTTTTTCCTTTCTCCTCCTTCTTTTTAACTTGCACTTTGTTTCAATGATCTTTAATTTGTTGTTTTAATTAGTTTCTTCTTAGTTCTCTTATTATTATTATTATTGTCGTTGTTGTTCTTCTTCTTATTGTTGTAGTTGTGGGGCAAAACAGTGCTAAATAGTGTGCACCACAGGAGGGTAAATAAGTTCAATGTGTGATAATAAGGTGATAAATCTGACACGCGATCAGTCAGTTAATGAGTTCAGGTTCTGTAATAAACATCAGCATATTAAAGTGTAATAAATGTCCTGTTAGCACTCACCATGTTGACAATCTCACTCATCTGTCTTCATTAACGGGTGGCGGAGAAGTAGCTGGATTGTCTCACACAAGAAATATGACATGCTATAGCATGCAGGACAAGCACACACACACACGCAAACACACACACACACAGACCTGAGTGAAAGCATCCTCCTTAACACCTTTTATCTGATTTGTACCGCAGGCTGAGTGGCAGAAGTTCACAGAGTTTTCACAGTGTTAGCATGTGAGACATTATTTATAAGTAGCCTAGCAATAAATGGTTGAACAATACACAGACAAAAAATTTTTTCGTTTATATTTATTCCCTGACTGCACTCAAAAGAGATAAGCATTAATTAATTAATTAAGTTTATTTTGATTTTAGTACATGGTAATAAAACAAACAAGTAAAAGAATTTTTAAAAAAAGCTTCTTGTACAGTACCAATAAGTACCTGGGCTCAGAACAATCTTGGTGCAATGCTCAGTCTTTAAAACAAAAAGCAGATTTATTTTACCTTAATCAATACGGCACATTATGCCAGAACAAATTCACCATCCTAACAGCCTAGCTGCCTTAGCATGCAGAAGAAAAGAACATAGAACGGAATATAAGCTATATATATTTCATAGACAACAGTAGAGGTTTTAATCCCCTGTTAGACATACAGAAATCAATTCTCACAATACATTCACATTAGTGCAATGGCTGATTAAATCAATTTACTGTGTATAATAAACCAGCTAATTTACAGTGACTCAAAGTGAAATGCATTAACTTACGCATTAGTACACTCTGACAGAGACGCACTCTGGTATGCAGCACACCACACAAACATCCACACACAGTTCTGTATCTCCCTTCTGTATTAGACAGATATGTGCAAAATCCACATTTTTCCAAAAAATAAATGCACTTTTAAAAGAAACATTCGATGTTTATCTGGTGCTCATCTATGCACTATTAACAGTTCACTGACCCAATGTGTACTGCAGCACTTGCTATTCACTCTTTGAGTTGCAAATCTAGATACAAGGAATATGAGATCATTAAAATGACTACTTTGGGAAACTTTGTTACATTCTTATATGTTAGCATCTATGACTAATTTTGTGTTTTGTAAACTTTTATCAGAAAGATTTACCCTTAACTCAGATGACACTGCTGTGCCAGCAGAGTTCCAGTCTCCCGCACACCCTGTTGCTTAGCGTTTTCTGGCAATTTAACATGGCAGTGTCAATTTTATGGCATTAAATGGACTACAGCTACTGTGGAATGATCATCATTGATCATCATTCATCATTCACTTTTCAATAGTGAAATTGGCTTTATGAACAAATGGAAGTAATTTAGGTAAGATTAAGCTAGTTTAAGTTTAATTAAGATGTTTTTTGACAATGTCCAAAGCGCTATACAAATAAAATTGAATTGAATTATTTCTGTGGCAGAACTTTTTTACTTGGTTATATAGCAAGAATAATAACTTTAGCTAGCACATGTCCTGAAGCAGGAAACTCAGAATGAAGAGGAAAAGAAGTCGTAAAGAAGACAAATGGAAAAAGTGTAATGAAACGTTCCTGAAAGTTGCTTCAGACACGAGCGAGGAAGTGACGAAGTGTACTGCAGTCTGTTGTGGAGATTCTTGAAGCTTAATTCATAGAGATCTCCAGCTGCAAGACAAGGAGAAGATGTTTGAGAAGAATGAGGAGAAGATATATAAAATAAATGCAAGTTTTTAATGTTCCAACTGGTTCCTGAACCTCATCCTGATGGTGCGGTGCAGAGCAGAGCTAAGCCACGCCCACCTGCTGCAGTGAAGTCCGGAAGGCTGGATATTACTGTGATCATGGAGATGTTAATGCAGTGATGGAGAGATGATCAAGCAGTATACTCTGCTTTGCTATCTGCTCTCACACATGCCTTCTCTGTGCGCGTGTGTGTGTGTGTGAGATTGTAGAAAGTGGGTGTGTTGATTGTGTGTCTGCTGTCATCTCTCCCTGTAGGCGAATCCATGACTCACGCTCACTGTGTGTGTGTGTGTGTGTGTGTGTGTGTGTGTGTGTGTGTGTGTGTGTGGGAGGACGGCTGGGATGTGGGATGAGAGTGCATTGTACAGTACATTATTTTACAGAAGAAGCTCTGTAGATGTGTGTGTGTGTGTTTCTAGCAGTGTGTAGCAAGCACAGCGTGTATAATGTGAGAGACTAGTGCTGAACAGTTTTATTCCTTTGCTAAAGAAAACACACACACAGTTATACACACACCATTATACACACACTCCCTTACAGACTGATAATGCACACTGACTGATCCACAGACCATCCCAAGCCAACTGTAAGATATAATCTCCCAGTTCCCAGTTCCCCCACTTCTCTGTGCCCCAGGGTCTCGGTACAGTGGGACATGCTTGATTCAGCTCTACTGGGAGCTCACAATGGGGTACCATTTTAAGTTGCCCACACCATCTGATCTAGTTCTCTCAACTTGGAGGAACAGTGGTTCCATTTGGGGCTCTCCTGTATTGTCAAGCTCCTCAACCTATCATGGAAAATAAGCCCATAACCCTGAAGCGGAACCTCATTTCCCCCACCTGTACCCATGACCTTATTCATTTGGTCATTATCTACAGCATATGACCATATGTGAGGATAGTGATGTAGACTGACTGGTAGACAGAAACTTCTGTTTACTCCTGCACGTCTGTAAACTGAGCTCCTACTTCAACTCCACAGATGGTAGTGCAACTATAACACTCTTGCTGTTGACTTGATCCATTTGTCAATCTCACACTCTCTTTTTCATCACTTGTGAATAAGATCCAAAGATGCTGAAACTCCTTCACCTGGGGTAAGAGCTCTCCCCTTACCTGAAGGGATCATCCTACTTTTGTGGGAGAAAACCATGGTTTCAGACTTGGAGGTGCTGATTTTCAGCCAAGCCGCTTCACACTCAGCAGAAAAAAACATTTGAGTGTGTGTCTGAGGTCCAGTTTGAATGGTAAGAATCTCATCATTTGCAAATAACTGGGAAGTTACTTCTAACCCCTCATGCTGGACACCTCTCCAAACCTCAACTGTCTTTTAATATCCTGTCATGAATACCACAAACAGGAGACAAGGCATAACCTTTCAACACCAAGCACCTCTTGAAATTCACAGAACAGATGTAGACTGGATTAGCATACTCTCATGACCCCCACAAAGCTGTGCAAGAGTAAAGAGCTGGTCCACTGTTCCACAGCCACTTTGTTCCTGCTGAAACATTCCATATCATCATGCTTTATCATCATCCATGTTCCACAAGCTGGATTCTTTCCTTTTATTTCAACCTCTTGATCCTGTTTCCATCTTTAGAACCAACAGCATCATATCTTGTACACTCCCCAAAACATTAAACAGGCCACCAAATTCATAACTCCACCCGTCCGTGATTCCACCACTTCCATAAGTTCAGACGTCCACCACATCTGTAAATTCCAAAATATCTGTAACTCCATTTAATCAGACCATTCCTTTGTGTCATTCTATTTTAGTGGTCCACATCACTCACTGTTCATGTTACTTTCAGGAAAAAACCCTAACCCTGTCCCCTCCATCCTCTTCCTCTGTCCCCTTCATCCTCTTCCCCATGCTTTCATATCTACCACCATTTCCTTCTTTCTCAGATGTGACAGCTGACTCTGTTGCTTAGTCCCTCAGGACAGCTCTGTAGACTGACAGCATGCAACCTCAGGCTATCTGACTTTCTTTAGTTTGAAAGAATGATGCCTCATGAAACTGATGGAAAATGGAGAAAGCTCGCCCTCAGAGCTTATTACGTGTTGGGCACTGCTCACCTTTTTCTTACCACTGTTGGAACCAAAACAGCCATCTTTCTCTCTAAAATCAGTATGTCTCAAACCCTTCCTTATTTATCCCTCTACATTCTCACAGCTGAAGATGTCATGATGCACATATGGAACAAATACCAATACACACTCCCTGAGTCCATTTGTTCCACATGTTCCAAGCCCTCACTGAGGGAGAAGTTATGATAATGATGACCACAGACCATCTGACAATCCCATCCCTTAAGTCAGTGCATCCACGCTTCTCCATTGACTTCACACTGTATATAACCACTGGTATCTTTTATCTTCAAGGATGATTAAGAAGCCTATGCTCGACTCACTACTGTCACTAATTCCAGAACCATTCATCTCCGTAAATTTCTGTCCAAGATCCTAATGTACTGCTCTCACAGGACATTGCCAACTAAATCCAGCTCCTGGATGCTAAACTGGATGCCAAAAAATGTTGATGAGCCCCCTCATCATTCTCCAATGGTGAGCAGTTTCTGGTTCTGTGAATCAGCAGATCCTTATTTCCACTGTTGCTAATTGCTAAATGCAGGCATTGGGAGCTCCACTGTGAACTTGACATGATCTTCATCACAACTGTACCGTAAAGCAGTTCAGTTTCTCCACCTCACAGTCTCAGTACTATAGTCACTCAGGAGTTGGTTCACATTCCCCTCTTGTTCTTCATTTATGCCAAAATCACTGCTATTCTATTTTATGTCCCAGTAAGACTTGACACTTTAGGTATTTTCTTTAAGAAATTCTTGAAATGTGTACTATGGTGATGAACCAACAGGAAACGTCCCATTTCCAAACCACAATTCCATTCTAGTCATGTGTATATTCTGTAGCAAACTGCAATGAGACACTTTTACAGATAGTCTTCTCTATTCATCCTGTCTCTCTCTCTCTCTCTCTATCTCAAGAAAACCCATCAATCCCTCAGAGCCACTCCCAGATGATTGTGAGGGGAAAACTAATAAGCTTCATTTCAGCCTTTCTAATAAGTGACAAAGAGAGAGACAGGAACACAGAATCATAGTGAGATAAAGAAGTAGGTCTGTGTGTGTGTGTGTGTGTGTGTGCGTGTGTGTGTGTGTGTGTGTGTGTGTGTGTGTGTAATGATGCACACTGGGGGTACTGGCCTATTTTTACTGGACTATATTTGATGTTCCTCAGAGGGACACCCACCCACCCATATACTACTCACTAGAGGACAGAACTGTATGAGACCCCAGTGTGTAAACCTGTAACACACACACACGGACACACAGCAGACCAATCAGAGTGAAGAACACATCCACTGTTCTGTATATAATTAACCTTAGCCTACTTACCCAGAGAGCACACACACATCCAGTCTGCACAGTTCAGATTAAACTTCAGATAAATGTGTTTGTATATAGATGAAGCTTTAAATGTATTAAACCATTACTGAGATGAAACATCTTTTTCAGAGGGAAGAATATGTAGTTGTGTGGCTCTGATGGTGTATGTATACCACAAAACCTTTATGAAAGTGAAATTAATTGGAAGTACTCTTTACTATATTGCTGCAGTGTGTGGAAGTTGAATAAAAGTCCATAAGAACAGCTTTCAGGAGATTTTCTTTCACATCTGTCTTATCTGAACACCAACATTGTTCCCTCAAATTAAACAATTGCCCTTAGACTTCAGTTAGGTGTGTTGAAAAACTTCTCTGTGGTATTCACTGATACCATAAAGATGCAGAGATTTAAACGTTCTCTCACTCCGACAATCCACGCTTCCTGTAAATGCATTAATCACATGTGAAAATTCCTCTTCACAGCCCTGAAATTTAATATAGCTCACTGATCTTTGACCTTTAAGGTGAGGTATATCTTTGGTATATTAATGAACAGTACAGAGAATTTGATATAAAAAGGGCTATCTTTATAGCAGCAGCTAATATTTTCCTTTCCTTCCATGCAGTGCGTACCCGCAAACTAGTCCCTCACAGTGTCTACATGTGCTGTTTTCCATCAGATATCCATGTAATAAACTGCTAATATGCAAATCTGAGTGTACCTCATTGATTCTACACAATACAGTTACACATGCACACTACAGGATGTAGGAAGAAGATGGTGGTTACATGGAACTGACATTTTTAACACTTTTATCATTAGACCATGTTGATGAAGCTCTGAACCATGGGGAGAGAATTGGCTCAGCCATACAACATAACCAAATATTCAGAGAGTTATCTGCACTGCAGGTCTACATCTTCTGCTCCACTGCAGCAACAACAACCAAGGCAGGAAGTGGTTAACTTCACTGTGACTTCTTGATGTGAGTGCTTGATAGTCAGTGCATGGTCAATGTCCATTATTCTTCTCTTTCATGAATAAGAAACTGGATGCTGAAAGAGATATACATTGCATGGCTGGGTAAATCCCTGTGTAAAGGCCTCAGTGATGTAGAAGACAGACTGGGGAGTGGAGTGGCCCCTGGTAGGGGCTCTGTTGTGCAGTGCTGTTGATAAACATAGCTGGCCTGCTGATCGCTGCTGATCTAATATGCCTATACTGGCAGCAGTATAGCGGTGCAGTGGTGACTTAATGGTTAAGGCTCTGGGTTACTGATCAGAAGTTCAGGGATTCAAGCCCCAGTGCTGCCAAGCTGCTACTGTTGGGCCCTTGAGCAAAGCCCTTAACCCTATCTGCTCCAGGGGTGCTGTGTCATGCCTGACCCTGTGCTCTGACCTCAGCTTTCCAACAAGCTGAGATATGTGGGGAAAGATTTTTTTCACTGTGCTGTAACGTATATGTCACAAATAAAGGCCTCTTCTTCTTCTTCTTCTATACATATATGTATAAAAATTAGATGATTTTTTGGAACTTGCACTTTGCTCTTTGACTTTACAATCAGTTTTCATTACAGACATTCTGTGGCTTTCACTGTTCAGGTGTTACACAAGGCTTATATCCTGGGCTCAGATAGGTTCTGTGATGATATGTTGGGCTAGAGATGATCTCAGAGCAAGGTGTCCTGCCAGATAGCAAGGGAGAAGAGCTTGTTTAAGGACAAGGAGTCATTTCAATTGGTAAGATTTAGTTTCATGCTCATCCTGTAACCTTGATGGAAAACAATCAATATGCTCTCATCTATCAAGCTATAGAACCTGAGTAGATATTCTGAAGCATGGGTAAAAGGTGGCAACTATTTATCTTCATATGGTGATAAAACACAGCTCTTTACACAGATATTGGGGCTGCATGGAAACAGAAATAAGAGTACACACATGCTGGACGATCTCGTTCCAAGATGGCGCATGTGAGGTGGCCTGCCATCACAACTGCTCTGACCACACTTTGTTTGTTTATGTTTATTTTTTGCACTTCCCCTTATATTAACCTCTTTTTCTTTTCACCACGACTATTACTAGATTTAATAGAAATACTCTTATTAGAATCCACTAGAATCTAAAATAATAGGTTTAGAATCCACTCAGCCGTTGCCATTTTTAACACCAGATTCATGCTGGCTGAGTGAGATCCCGAGGAGGAACAAGCAACGTGACCCAAAGCCGCAGCCCCGAGGGAAACAAGCTGGCATCAGGAACAGGCTGAGGGCTTGCGCACACTGTGCTCCCCTGCCAACATCCTAAAACCCTCTCCAATGTCCAGTCTCTGGAGAATAATCTCAGTGACCTCAGGGCCAGGGTTAAGTTCCAGAGGGATATTCGGGACTGCAAACTCCTCTGCTACACCGAGACATGGCTGAACCCAGCAGTACCAGACCATGCCATCCAGCCAGACGAGTTCTTTTCGGTTTACTGCATGGACAGAACAGTAGAGTCAAGGGGAGGTGGAGTTTGTCTGATGGTAAACAGCAGCTGGTGCAACAGTGTGAGGATTGTTCCTCTCACACACTCCTGCACACCCAACCTGGAGCTCCTGAACATTAAATGTCACCTTTTCTACCTTCCTCGGGAATTTAAATCAGTCATAGTCAGTGCCGTTTTTTTATTCCACCTCAGGCGGACATGGACACTGCCTTATGTGAACTACATGAAGCTCTCAACACCAGACTCATCACCAGGATGCTGCACTCATTGTGGTGGGGACTTTAACAGTGCCAACTTCAAACATGCAGTGCCAAACTTTCACCAAAACATCACCTGCCCCACCAGGGGCAAAAGGATCCTGGACCATTACTACAGTCCATAAAAAGAAGGCTCAGTCTCAACCATCATATGGGAAATCAGACCATGCCACCATCTTCCTCATGCTTAGATACAAACAAAGGCTGAAATAGGAAGCTCTATTTCAGAGTGAGGTCATGTCAAGCACAAGGCCAGTGGGCCAAATATGGTCCACAGGCCCATTTCATTTGGACCATGTGAAAAAATAATACTGACATGGCTCGCAGTAGGCTGCATTACTTGTCAACATTTTCACACTATCCAGAATTCACAGCAGGTCCATAGCATAGCGACCATACAGCATGCACGAACAAATCTTAGCCTGTTTAACTGAAACTGATGTGGGGTAGTGTTCTTTTAAAATATCCGAAGTGCAGTTACCCTAAACCACCGTATGTAAGTGCACTCCGGTTTCTGCCATGTTTGGCTTGACTCGGTCTGAATGCAGGTTGTTTGCTAAGATTGATGCAAGTCACACTCCTGTCTACAAGTGAACATGTTGTGTGTTGTGGCATAACCAGAAATGAATTTTATGGATGAGGAAATATGCTAAATAAAATCACGATTATTTTCCTGATCTGTACAAATAAATTGGTAAATGGTGTGAGAGGTTGCTGATGCTGCAGTGCAGTCAGTAAAGCAGACGGTACCGCAGTAACTGCAGCATTCATTTCCCTGCACTTTGTGCTGAAACTCCAGAGATTCAGATTCTCTTAGTGTGCTGATGTGATATGAGTGAAGTGAAAAGAGGCTAGGAATTTTTCTGGCCCAGATCCAGCTCAGAGTGGTGCCCTTCGTAAACCTGCTAACCTTCACACAGTGCAGAGAGATGGGTGTTTCACACTCCTCCTCCTTACAGCTTTATTAATCAGGAGGGAAATCGGGGCCTAGAGCATGTCTCAGTTTAAAAACCACCTTTAAAACATCGTAAAGACTTTAACTGTCCCGTCACTGCTCAGCAGTTACAGGGTGAAATCACTCAGGGACAGCAGGAGGACATGTCCACACACACACACACACACACACACACACACACACTTGCAGCTGTTTTAGAGGGAAACACGGCTGATGCATCACGGCTGCAGGAAGTTCAATCTGATTTGATCCCTAATTTAAAGTTACAGACACATTTTAGCTGAAGTTTAAATGATTTACTTGATTATTGATTATTGAATGCTGATTCTGATTAGATAGATTATACAAGTTTTATAGATTATATAGATTAAATAAATTATATAGCTTGCACAGATTATTCAGATTATATATTAATTAGGACTTAAATTGTTACTATTGCACTAAATGTTTTTTATGAATCTCCCCTCTCAGCTTGTTGTGTGGTTCTGAGCATGGTGAGTGCTGCTTGCTCTTGATCTTTGTCCTCCATGTGCTTTTGTTTATGTTTTGCTATGTGACTTTGTTTCTGTTCTAGTCATGTCTTCAGCCGTATCCTGTCATTGGTTCGTCATCATATGGTGTTCACCTTTTTGTATGAGCCATGATTAGTTTGTCTATTTATATCCTGGTGCATCTACGTCATGTGTCACCTAGAATATGGATTTTCCTCATTTGATGTGATGTTGCCTGCATGTGTTTTGACCCCAGTCATGGACTCTGACGATGATTTTGGGATTCCCCCAAATAAAGCCCATACTGACCTGTCTCATCTCACCACATGTTTCAATGGTGTACCTGCAGTAACTGCACAATAACACTAATTATAGTCATAGAAACAATTATATTACACTCCTACATTCTGCTGTATCAGCAGTATTCACATATCATTTGATTTAACAGAACTTTAGGATTAATAATAATCTTTAATTTTTATTTTTCTTTAATTTTTCTTTAAAACTCCCAGCAGCCGAGAGAAGATGGAGGAGAGAAGAGAGAAAACTGGACAGACGCCAAGCAGAAATCATCGTTATCCACTACAGAGCTGCAGCACGCTGTCAGTAAGCCTGAGAGCAGAGGACATACGGCACGCAGAGAGACAGCAGGAGAAATA
This sequence comes from Pangasius sanitwongsei, assembly GCA_037576675.1. Lineage (NCBI taxonomy): Eukaryota > Metazoa > Chordata > Actinopteri > Siluriformes > Pangasiidae > Pangasius > Pangasius sanitwongsei. Next base: position 64,418 of record CM075027.1, read on the forward strand.
CAGATCAGAACAGAGGAGAAGTAGAAATGGAACTGAATACGAATGTTCTCTGCTCAAATGTTTACACACTTGCCAGGCAACCAGGAAACATCATAATATATGACTTAGCTATCTAGCATGTATGTTATATCTTTTCTACATTAACATTTCTCTCAGACGTGTTGGTGAAATACACTGAGCACTAATCCCACCACACTGAGAACTATCCGATATCAGACCTAAAACTAAACTCAAACTAAACTAGAACTAAACTCATAATTCCCACTATAATGATCCACTCATATGGAATTTTATCTTGAGTACAGTGAGTGAGTACACATCGGTGGTGAGGAGATGAGCGGCGTGTCAGGACTTTTAGAACGATAACAAAATAAACTGTTTTATTTCTGTAACAGAGAGAACGGACAGTGAAACTCCTCTTATCTCCAGTTTTAAAAAAGTGTCCAGTCATACAAACATCATCCTGAATGAATAAAACTATGGCTAATCTATTACCCACTCATTCACAAAGACACAACACACAAGTACTTAAAATCTGCTGTGAAAGTGTGTACCATGTATACTGTGTGTAATATGAGTAACATATAAAAATTGTAATGGCTATAATGTGTAACGTGTAATGTGAGCTCTGTATGTAACGTGTAACGTGTGCTCCGTGTGTAATGTATGTAATGTTTGCTCCATGTGTAACAGGTGTAATGTGTATAATGTGTGTCCCCTGTATAACGTGTGTAACGTGTGTAAAGTGTAACGTGTAATGTGTGCTCGGTGTGTAACAGGTGTAATGTGTATAATGTGTGTAACAGGTGTAATGTGTATAATGTGTGTAATGTGTGTTCCGTGTGTAATGTGTAACGTGTGTTATGTGTGCTCCGTGTGTAACAGGTGTAATGTGTATAATGTGTGTAATGTGTGTAATGTGTAACGTGTGTAATGTGTGCTCCGTGTGTAACAGGTGTAATGTGTATAATGTGTGTAACGTGTGTAATGTGTGTTCCGTGTGTAATGTGTAACGTGTGTAATGTGTGCTCCGTGTGTAACAGGTGTAATGTGTGTTCTGTGTCCGTCACTCAATTCTCTCAGTACTGTTAATAAGAGAATTCCATTCAGAGCAGCAGTGAGTAAACAACTTTAATGGCCTGTAAACACGTGCACACACACATACACACACACACATACCACCCATAATGAGGTATGTTATCGAGGTGCTGATGGTTGGTGTGTGTGTGGTTAAAACAGACTGCAGTCTCTTTATTGTGTGTGCGCGCGTTTCTCCTCATATGGATGCTATGCAGCTCAGCTGTAGCCCCCAGGAGTTGCACTTCAGAGGCTGAACCCATATATTTGTGATTCTTCTACACCTGCTACATTTCAAAACACACACACACGCACATTCATCTCAGCCCACACAGTTTCATTGTATTTGTGAAGGATATACACAGCCAGGAACTGCTGCAGGGCTGGTGTGTGTGTGTGTGTGTGTGTGAGCTCACCTGTCTGTCTCTCTGTAGCTGTGTTTAAATTCAGGCACAACAATCTATTAAAGTGCAACTCCAGTGGTGTATTTGTCCCGTCATCATGTTTAAAACGCCAACTGCACCAGCATTGTTCTTTGGGTGGTTTGGGGGTACAGTCATTTACAGTTATTAGCAGCTGTTTAGAAAAGAGAATTTTGGGCATTTAGGTCATTTTTCACATCCCAAACACTCCACTGACACGGTCTTTAATTGCTGAGGTTTAATAAGGACTTTAATAATAATAATAATAATAATAATAATAATAATAAACTTTATTTTATATAGCGCCTTTAAAGGGCCTCTCAAGGCGCTTTACATAAGGGTATATAACAATAACAATAATAATAATAACAATAATTTAATAACAAAACAAAACAACGCAATCTAATAAAAGCAATCCTAAAAAAATACGTTTTAAGAGAAGATTTAAATGTACTAAGAGATTGGGCTTCTCTAAGATCAGATGGAAGGGAGTTCCACAGTTTTGGAGCGTAAGAAAAGAAGGCCCTATCACCCATAGTACGCAAACGAGTCTGAGGAACAGTTAAAAGACCGGAGTTGGAGATCACGTTTTGGGGTGTAATGGGTTAAAAGCTCGGTCAAATACTGGGGAGTCAAACCATGCAATGCCTTGTAAGTAAGCATAAGAATTTTAAAATCTACACAAAACCTGACAGGGAGCCAGTGCAAGGATTCCAAAGCAGGACTGATGTGATCACTTGTCCTGGACCTGGTCAGGATTCTAGCTGCAGAATTTTGTACATACTGCGGTTTATTTATCGTAGACTTAGAGACCCCAGCCAGGAGCACATTGCAATAATCAATGCGAGAGAAAACAAAAGTATCGATCAACTTTTCAGCCACAGAAAAAGATAACATAGGCTGCAATCTTGCCATATTTCTGAGATGAAAGAAGGATGTTTTAACAGTATTCTGCACATGTGGGACAAAAGACAAACTCGCATCAAATATAACTCCTAGGTTTTTAAATTTTGTTTGAAACTCTAAAGCAGAGTCATCCATGGTTAAATTTAAAGAGCCAGCTTTACAAAGTTGGTGAGGAGAACCAATGAGCATCACTTCAGTCTTATTACTGTTAAGACAGAGAAAGTTTTGAGTCATCCAAATTTTTATCTCAGAAATACAACGTGAAAGAAGAGTGGCTGCCACGTTATCACCAGGTTCAGAATGGATGTAAATCTGTGTCGCCTGCATAAACATGCTAATTAAGACCGAAAGATCTTAAGAGATGACCAAGAGGAAAAATATAAATGCTAAAAAGTAAGGGGCCCAAGATTGACCCCTGAGGGACACCACACCGCACTGAACCCATTTCTGACCTGCATCCACCCAGAGACACAAACTGCCTTCGATCTGAGAGATAAAATGTGAACCAATTTAAAGCACTCCCTGAGACACCAAACATCCGAGACAAGTAAGTAAAAGAGTGTGATCAACAGTGTCAAAAGTGGCACTGAGATCAAGAAGGACAAAAATAGATAGAGAACCAGAATCAGAAGCTATTAACAAGCCATTAGTGACCTTAACTAAAGCTGTTTCTGTCCTGTGGAGTTTACAGAAGCAGGATTGAAGGATTGTTAGCAATGAGGTGATTGTGTAGTTGAGAAGCAACAGTGCATTCTAGGATTTTCGAAAGGAAAGGAAGGTTAGATATGGGACAAAAGTTGTTAAAGTTATCCAAGTCAAAGCTGGTCCTTTTGGATACTGGAATTACAGCAGCAGTTTTAAATGCTGCTGGCACAACACCAGTGCACAGGGAGTCATTTATTATACTCAAGACTATAGGGCACAGGGAGGCAAAACTTGATTTAAATAAACTAGTTGGTATAGGATCAATAATGCATGTGGTAGCCTTCATACGTGATACCTCGTTACCTAGAGTAACATGGTCAAGTGGAGAGAAATTTGAAAGAGGGGTGCCAGAAAAGCAGGAGAGACTGAGAGAAGAAGCAGGGGAGAAAGAATGAGTAGTAAGGATGGATTTACAAACATTGTCAATCTTGGTACTAAAAAAGTCAAGAAATTTGTTACAAAGCTCAGTTGAAATAGGCAAATTGGTGGAGCAGTTACACTTGAGCAATCTATTTAAAGTATGAAAAAAGTTGTCTGACATTTTGGTTGTCAGTAATGATCTGGGAAAAATAATGAGACCTGGCAGATAACATTTCTGCTTTACAATCTTGCAAGTGGTCTTTCCAAGCCTGGTAATATACATTAAAGCCAGAAAGACGCCACTTGAGCTCCAGTTTACGACAAGCCTTCATTGAGCGCAGATTGTCATTATACCAAGGAGCAGAAGGAAAAAAGAAAATAGTCCGCGATTTCAAAGGAGCAAAGGAATCCAAGCCAGATATGAGAACATTATTTAACAGAGAAATTTTGTCATCAAAGGGATCTGATGGAGAAAAACAACTTAAGGAAGAAGTAAGAAAGTTATTGAAATCTGGCAGATCAATGGATTTCCATTTGCGAAATTTTATAGTATGATTTGAGGAGACATTTATGTGTGGTGATTCCATATTAAAAAAGATAGCTAGATGGTCAGAAAGACCTAAATCAGCAGAGGAAAGCTCAGACACTAAAGAACCATTTGCAATAACTAGGTCTAATGTGTGACCCCTGTTATGTGTAGAAAAGTCAACAAACTGAATTAAATCAAAACACTCCAATAAAGACAGAAAGTCCTTTGTTAGCACTGAGTCTTTTGAGTCAATGTGGATGTTAAAGTCCCCCAAGATGAGAATCCTCTTAAACTTGAGGCACAGCATAGACAGCAAATCAACATAAGTCAGACAAAAAGGCTTCATTAGTCTTTGGAGGTTTGTAGCCTGTAGCGATGATGGTAGTGAGAGTTCAAGTTCAAGTTCAAGTGGAGTTTATTGTCCTTTCAGCCATATAGAAGTACATAGTGAAATGAAACAACGTTTCTCCAGGACCAAGGTGCTTCATAAGACGACACAGAACAACACAGAACTACAAGGGACTACATAATTTATACATAAAGTGCACAAGTGCAAACATGCAGACAGCACAAGACAGAACAATGACTACTGGGACAGACAATGGGCGCAGTAAGTCCCAGTGCAGCACCAACCAGCACACAGTTCTGTTTAAAAGTGAATCTAGTGACAATAGTGCAAAAGGTACAAGAGTACAATACAAGTAGCTGAAATAGTGTAAACATAAGTGTAAACATAAGAGTAGTAGCCTCTGTACAGTATAATAAGTATGGTAGCAGCAAAAACATGTGCAAAATGGGCAAGAGGGGCAGAGACGCTCAGAACGAGGCACTCAAAAGAAGTAAACTGTGGTACTGACACTATAGCGCCAATTTAACCGGACTCGTGGACACAGAGGATAACAGGGAAAACTCTGAGCGAGGAAGTGCTGATAAGTTGTTCAGGTTAATGCCAGTACAAAACAGTCTCTCAGCTTTTCTCCGAAATATTGGAACAGAGATGGCAGGAGAAGACGAGTGGATAAAACTGCGCCATGAAGAGTGATGTATGTAGCGCTTTGGTCGCAATATTCCAGTATTACAGCAAAGCTAATAAGTGTCACTCGCCAAATAGAAGTTCCTGTTAAAGCCATGCTGAGGGAATCCACATCAACAGTGACCTCACAGTAGAGTAAATCCTGAATTCGAAGTAACTAAATAATCATTAAAAAACAAGGAAAACGGTGAGAGGAGCAGCAGCCAAACGCGCCAGCGTTCCCAATCAGCCAGAACCAGAAGACTTTGTGAAGCTTGTTGTGTTCTGACTAAACTTAACAGAAAGTCTTCATCTGTGCTGTAACACTAACAGTGTTCACTCTGTGCATGTTTAAATCTGAGTGCAGTTAATGGTATAGTTAGAGTAAGTGTTATAACCACAGCTGCTTTAATGAACACTTCCCACACACAGATTATTTCATCATAATAAACTTTGACTGTACACAGTGATCTTTTTTAATAATCTGATGGTAATGGATGAAAAGAATTGCACCAAGACTGAGGAGCACTGGGAGATCAGGAAGTAAGAGTGCCTATTCCAAAACCATGGACATTAACATGTCCTCCTTTGCTGTTATAATAAGCTCCTCTCTTCTGGGAAGGTTTTCCACTAGATTTTGGCTGTGGGGATTTGTGTTCATTCAGCTACAAGAGCATTAGTGAGGTCAGGTGCTGATGTTGGGATGTCGAGGAGGTCTGGGGT
>CM075027.1:70251-80891 GCA_037576675.1 Pangasius sanitwongsei
GGCATCGTCATGCTGGAACAGGTTTGGGCCTCTGAGTTCCAGTGAAGGGAAACTGTAAAGCTACAGCACACAGAGACGTTCTATACTACTGTGTGCTTCAGACTTTGTGGTAACAGTTTGGGGAAGAACCACATATGAGAGTGATGGTCAGGGGTGCACATACTTTTGGCCATATAGTGAGTTTACTCGCTCACACTGCCACACACTTTTACAGATCACTCCGTATCTGACATGTGATTTCTTACATGATGTGAATCTGAGATTTCACTTCAGCTTCAACTCACTCTTTTCTAAACCAGCCTCTCTAATTCCTCTATTACTCTCCTTCTTTCAATCACACACACACACACACACACACACACACACACAGGCGCTAAAAAACAATTATCCTTACTGACACCTTCACTTCCTGTGAATGACACACTCTCTTCATTCATCACACACAGACACACACACACACAAAACTTAACCTCAGTAACCAGACTGTACTGAGTGCGTATCCAAAATCCTTTGGCTCTTAGGCCTGAAAGTGAAAAGCCTCCAACTACAACTGACTTAACAGACTGAAGTGTGTGTGTGTGCTCTGTAGGGTGCATGTAAAGAAAATAAATCAGTATAGTGTTTATAACCTTTATTATAATGTGTAAAATTAGATAAAACAATAAATAAAGAACAATAATAAAGACATAAGTTAAAATTCTAAAATTATTACTGGCCAATCAGTGTGCAGGTGGGCGGAGTATATGAGCATTTCTGTTTCAGAGAGTTTCTTCTCTAATCTACTCGCGACGTGACTTTCTCACCTACCTTTATACAGCAAAGATGTCTCAGCTGATCCACTACCTTTGGGATTTAGGTGATTTTCTTTGTTTCTGCTCTTTCAAAGGTTTAGATCAAAATACAGCAGATCATATTTTCATATTTAATAGCAGATCAATGTCAGTAATAACAATCAGTGTTCAGAGTGTTCAGTACACTGAGATTAACTTTCAGCTGATGAGCTGCTTTACATGCTGTCAGCCAGACATGCTGAGATCTGAACTGAAGCATGAGTGTCTGAGGGAGGAAGGTGATCCTGACCCCTTCTGCTCTCCAGATCTGCCTGATCCATCCTGATGCCCTACTTCTGGTTGGAGTTCTTATTAATTGGAAATCACTCACTGCTGCTGAGGATGGCCCCACATGGACAGCCTGAAGATCATTGAGATTACTGAGGATGGTACCCCTTAGAAACCATGATGATGGCTTTGGACCACAATTCATATGACCAGTTATGGTATGATGGCTTAGGACTACAATTTCCACAAACTGTTTTGCACTCAGGTCTCCATCAATGGACAGTGGATAAGTTCAACAAAACAGACTTCATATGAAAACTGTAATGAATTTACTGGACCATATAGTATACAGTTTTAGAAGGAAATTATTTATAATCGCACTATCCAGTGTCACCCAGATGAGGATCGGTTTCCTTTTGAGTCTGGTTCCTCTCAAGGTTTCTTCCTCACATCGTCTCAGGGAGTTTTTTCTTGCCATTGCCTCTTGCGCCCCTGGCTTGCTCATTAGGGATAATTTCATATATGTAAAATTTATAAACTGAATGTAAGTATTTCTGTAAAGCTCCTTTGTGACAATGTCTGTTGTTCAAAGCGCTATACAAATAAAATTGAATTGAATTAAACTGAATTGAAATAAGAGGATGAGTTGAGTGTCATCAGCATAGCAGTGGTATGAAAACCAATTCAAGGATATGACTTAACTGAGAGAGCAGGTATAAAGTATATGACCTCATAGAGAGAGTGGGTATTGAGTTTAGGACCTCACTGAGAGAGAGCGAGTATAGAGGATACTACCTCACTGAGAGAGTGGGTAAAGAGGATTCGACCTGACAGAGAGGGCAAGTATAGAGGATATGACTTCACAGAGAAGGTATAGAGGATAGGACCTCACAGAGAGAGCAGGTATAGAACAGAAGAGGACCCAGCAATGAACCTTGTTTCAGACACCAGTGGAGAGTCTGTATGAAGCACCTTGTCACCTGATATGACCCTCCCTCCAGGTAAAAAGCAAACCATTGCCATGCTGTGACACTAATTCCAAGAATAATGAGGATGGACAGGAGAGTCTTGTGATTGACTTGTGAAGACAGTTTGGCCAATCTAGCAGCAATAAGCTTCTAAGTAAAGCCACAAGAGCAGTTTCTGTGGAGTGTGCTGCTTTGAAGATAGATTGGTTAGGATCTTGGAAGTTATTCTTGAGATAGAGAGAGACAACTGGTTGTTCATGAATTTTAGAAAGAAAGGAGAGAAGTGATACTGTAGGTAGTTGCTGATGGCTGAGGTATCTAGTGTAGGCTTGTTCAGGATGAGTATAGCCATCTCTGTCAGATGTTATAGAGTCATTAATGATGGAAAAGAGGAAGATGGACCATTGTGGAAGGGATAGGAGCCAGTAGACAGTAGACAAGAGGTGGATATCCTGGATGAGAGAATCTGTCTTTTTCTCGTCCTATCCGTCTCTCTCTCCCTGTCTCTCTCTCTCTGTCTGTCTCTTAGAAGTCACTCATATTGACAGCCACTTTCTCCAATCCACTTAAGCGTGAGTGTGTAATTAGTTGTGTTTAATTGGCTCTGTGTGAATTGATCGTGTCCATCAGTATCAGTGCTGTAATTGGAAGAGGTCAGCACATGAGAAAAAACATCATGGAGACCAGAGTTGGAAGAAAACTGATACAATATGAGAGATTAAAACAAGCCTCCATAGGCTTTTTCATTATCGCAGAGATGATCATTTGAAGTGACAGCGGTGCTCTGGAGGAAACCAACACTTTACAGCTTGAAACATTTTCTGTTTTATTTCAGGCTGAATCTACAGCAACTGCATTCAATAGTGCAGTTAAAAACAGCTGAAATAATTGATTTTACTGGAAGAATTTTCAAATATGTTATTAGTACAGTAAGACAGGCTGTCTGTTTGCATCACCAAAATCTGCAGGTAAAAAAAATCACTGAAAAAACAATTAGCTTTATCAGAATCACACATGCCCTTGTGGTGGTGAATATTAAACACAAAGATTTAATGGATCCACTGTTTATTTAAATATGACAAGTTCTGGCAGTGATTCTAACAGTCATATTTTATTGGAATATTGTTTATTTCAGGGCTCCATTCCAAATGTTAGAACACACAGAGATCAAAATGGCCAACACACAGAGCAAGAATAATGGGCCTCATTTATCAAACTAGACACGAATGGATATATGTGTAAATCGTTCCTATGAGCGTTTACACAAGAAATTTGGTATTCATAAAAATCCTGTAAATTCATAAAAACCTTGACCTGATTGACTTCAAATCATACAATCAGCATGGATTACTGCACTTTTATATCTGGAATATACCGTGGAGATTACACTGCTTATTTTTATTACATTTACAGCTTTTCGCAGATGCCCTTATCCAGAGTGACTTATAGAAGAGTTTTGGCATCTCGATGAAAAACACATCCTCATGCTAGTTCACTAGGCCAGGGACAAAGAGCACTATCCAGAACATTTTGTGAAAACCAGTCATTTTGTTTTATTGGCATTAATTAAAGAATATGAAAAAAGCAATCCAACACAAAGCCATAAATAAAGACAAATTAAACAAATCATTCAGTTATGACAAAAGAAATGGTGGTGTATAAATGGGGGGCAGGCCGGTATGTCTGCGCAGAGACATAAGCCATAAACAAACACCTCACTAATATAATTATAATCATAATATATATATATATACATATATTAGTGAGGTGTTTGTTTATGCATGCCACTCGGGAGCATTGGTAAATCTTTTTATTGGAATAGAAAAGAATTTAAAAAAACCTTCCAATCCTGCCTTTCAGTCTTTACCCTAATTGTTCATTTTGTGCTCCAAGCTGTCTTTGCACATGGACTTTTATGGAGTTTTGTGGGTGTCACTACCTGCAAATGAGCATATTATTTCGGTTTGTCTTACGCAAACATTTGCATACAACTGCAATGTTATTACAACACACTAACCCACACACACACACACACACACACACACACACACACACGAGCTGAATGTTTTTGCCCTTTAAAGTTACAGCAGTTTTTTTTGTTGAGTTGGGAACAACAATAATGTATAATGTGATTAATGTCATATCCCGAGCTGCTGTGAGTCATGATTCATAGTGAAGTCTGCTCAAGAGAGCCGTCTATTCGCATTTAATGCACCCTTCTAAAGTCCACATTGAAAAAAGGACTCAGCAGCTTTCTGAAAGCACCACACTGAACACAACTGGAATGAGATGAAGTCTTGATTCTAAGTCTAAGTCTAAGTATGAGTCTAAGTCTATTCAAATACCAAATACTTGCTTTTACATCCTCCCACCCTCGATCACTTGCACACTATAGTGCAGCACCTCAATGACATCACCAAAGTGCAGAGGAATACAGGGTTTAGGCACCGTTTGGGACAGTCACCACACCCCCACTTCAGGCACAACAAAATCTGACTACACAGAGGTAGGCAGGAGGCACAGCCAATCAGAAGAGAGAAAGAGTGAGCGTGGGTAACCAATAGAAGTGAGAGTGAAAGAGTGTGAGATTACACTATAAAAGGAAAAAGGAGCAGTGGAACTAAACCGGACATTAATTTTTTTCTGTAATTTGGTGAATGATAGCTGACACAGCTGATTTCTCCTCATGGAGTTTGCATCATTACCCAGTTGCGATATTGTTAGGTTAGGTTAGATTCAACTTTATTGTCATTGTCAGAGTATGAGTACAGAAACAGTGAAATGCAGTTAGCATCCAACCAGTAGTGCAAATAGCAAACAAGTTAAATGAAATAAATAAGGTTATGGTGCAATAAGTCAAGATAACAGTGTACAGGTAAAAGAAAACAGTACGATGCATACCAGTAATGCAAATGGCAATTAAGTTAAATGAAATTGTGGAAGCGGGGGTGTGGTCGAATGCCGGCTTGTGAATGGAGGGCAGAGCCGGAGAAGGTGAGTGGTAAGGAATGCTCACTTGCGGGGAGTTCTACTAACGAGTGTTCTGTGTTGCAATGAGCTGTGGTGAGGATAAAGAGAGAGAGAGAGAGAGAGAGCTAAACAGCACAGAGCCACGCGTGTGTGTGTGTGTATAGGAGAGGAAATAAATACTGCTGAAAAGCAAAAGTAAAAGACATATAATAAAACACTTCTTGAGTTGTTCCCAAGCCTGCCTCCTGCTTCCTCACTTCCACCCGAACTTGGGAGAGTGTCACACTGGTGCCGAATCCATGGATATCTTGAGGAAGAGGCCGTCATGGAGTCCTCACCACTGGTGGACATCATTACGTCCCTTGCCAGCCTCCGCCAGACCCAGCATCAAGCCATCCTCCAGCTGCGCCGAGACCAGGAGCAGCAGATTAAGGAGCTGCTCGACGCCCAGGCAACGGAATGGCAGGAGCTCCAGGGTCTGGTCCAGCAGGCCGGTATCCCAGCCATGGACCCAGCAGCTACCGTGGCCACACCCCACATCGCCCTCACCAAGATGGGACTGCAGGACGATCCGGAAACTGTACAAGTGCTCTGCGGTGACGTGGGGCTTGCCCAAGGGTCAGGAGCAAGCCTGCTGCCACTCCTGACTGGCAAACCCCAACTCGCGGCCGAGCAGCTACTGGTCGCCAACATGCTGGACTACCCGGACCTGGAACGGGCGATTTTGCAAAGGGTCAGCCATGCCCCAGAACAGCACCAACAGCGCTTCTGTAAGCTGACCTTCTGCAAGCTCAGACACCTGTTTGCTTTCTCCCAGATGCTCTGGGACACCTGTCGGAGATGGCTGAGGGATGCTGCGCCAAGGATGCGATCAACCTCTTGGTGCTGGAGCAGTTTGTTGCCTGACTTCAGGAAAGAAAGGCAGAGTGGGTCCAGTGCCACTGACTGGTGTCGCTCAATGAGGCAGTCCAATTGGCAGAGGACTACTTGGCAGCATATTCAGGGGCAGACGAGCCCCTCCCTTCTCCCTCTTTCTCTCGCTCTTGTGTCTTCCGCCCTTTCCCCGTCCCTGCTCCATAGAAATGGGGTACAATTCCCCTGAAACCAGTTCCCTGAACCAGTGCTATCGGTCCCCCTTCCACCTTCCTCTCGCCCCCCAGTTGGGTGAATCCAGGGCCGCATGTGGGAGAGTAAGGCCTGGGCTGTTGTGCTGGCATTGTGGGGAGCCTGGGTATTTCCAGGACCACTGCCCTGTGATGGAGGCAGGGGCGCTCGTCTGGATCCCTGATGTGCCGCAGGCCACCCGCGAGCCAAGACGTACTGCATACTGGTGAGTGTTCAAGGGGTTACATACCATGCATTGGTGGATTCGGGCTCTAACCAGACCTCAATTCACCAATTCTTGGTTCAAGGTGAGGCATTGGGAAAGGCACATTTGGTGAAGGTGAAATGGGGATATTCACAAATATCCACTAGTGCAGGTCATTATTCAAATCTGGGGCAAAAATATAGAGTGGAGGTGGCGGGGGGGTGGCGGGGGGGTGCAAAGCATTGGGTGGGGAGGCTGTGCTGGGGCCGTCGATGTCAGCTCCATGTCAGGGGGACATCGAGAGTGGAGGGAGCGCCGCTATTTTTCGCTATAATTAAGGATAGGTTATATCAAGTAGCAGAGGACACTCAAACACAAGAGGAAACCACACAATTGTTGGTGAGAAGGTGAGTGGTAAGGAATGCACACCTGCGGGGAGTTATACTAACTAGTGTTCTCTGTTGCAGCGAGCTGTGGCAAGGACAAAAAGGAGAGAGATGAGCTCCGAGAGAGAGAGAGCTGACCAGCACAAAGCCTTGTGTGTACATGTGTGTGTGTGCCCATGTATAGGATGGGAAATAAAACTGCTGAAAAATGAAAGTAAAAGAAGTAGAACAAAATGTCTCTTGTGCTGTTCCCAAGCCTGTCTTCTGCTTCCTCATTTCCACTTGAACTTGGGAGAGTGTCACAGAAATAAATAAGACTAAGTACAGTAAGTTGAGATAAACAGTATGCAGGTAGAGGTAAAAAGCATGATGCATGCAATATGATACAGTAGACATATACAGTGGATAAAATGCAGATATGCAAATACAGCCTATAAATAATTGTAGTAATAACAGATAATTGCATTAAAGTGCAAGTACTTGCAAATAATTGCAGATAATACAGCAACATATAATACAGTATAGTAATGTGTATCATGCTACTGTTTAGTTATTAGGTGGAGGCTGGCAGTTAACACTTGGAAGCTGAGTTCAGCATTAGTACAGCTGAACAGAAAAAGCTGTTCATAAGTCTTTTTGTGTGACAACGCAGACTTCTGTAGCATTTTCCTGATAGACAAACAGTCAGTGGTGGGGATGGGAGGTGTCCTTGATTAATGCCTCTAATGCTCTGCAAGCAACACTTTTGATAAATGTCCATAAAGTTGGGCAACTGTGTTCCAGTGATGTGTTGGGCAGTTTTCACTACGTGCTGTAGTGATTTCTGGTCAGACACTGTGCAGTCGTTGTACCATAATGTGATGCAGTTTGTAAGGATGCTTTCCATGGTATAGCGATAGAAGTTCACCATGATCTGAGGAGCAAAGTGAGCTTTTTTCAGTCTCCTCAGGTAGTACAGGTGCTGTTGCACCTTTTTGAGGAGAAAAGAGGTGTTGAGGTTCCAGAAAAGGTTAGAGGAGATGTGGACACCCAGAAACTTGAAGCTAGAGACCTGCTCTACCTCAGTTCCATTAATAAAGATAAGGATGTGTTTGTGGCTCCTCGAGGACTTCCTGTAGTCCACAATCACTTCTTTGGTTTTATGAGTGTTAAGTTCAAGGTTGTTATTGGCACACTATGTTACCAGATGCTGAATCTCTTCCCTGTAGGCTGTCTCATCATCATCTCTGATCAAGCCAACCAGTGTAGTGTCATCTGTGAACTTGATGACAGAATTGGAGCTATGCACATGTACACAGTGGGAGGTGAAGAGAGAGTAGAGGAGCAGACTCAGCACGCAGCCTTGTGGTACGCCGGTGTTTAGGATGATTGTGGGGGAGGTGTTGTTGCCAAGTCTAACAGTCTGGGGTCTGTTGGTCAAAAACTTGTTAAGCTTGAGAACTTGTGATTGCCGGTGAGTGAGTGATTCAAGGTGATTTTGTTCTCATGTGTAAATTTATTGCTCTGTGTTTTGACTAGCGTGCTAACACTCTCCAGCTCATGCCTAATGTTTTTGACAGGCAGAAGAACAGAATACACCAATCAGATAATAAAACACAGAGAATACACAGAACACAGAAATCACAGACTACACAAAACACAGAGAACACGAAGAACACAGAAAACACTGCACAATAAAGTTATTATTCTCAAAAATACATCTGTGAAACTGAGGAAACAGGAGCAGATGCTTAGATCTTTAGTATATGTAATAGTATATGTGTAGGCATATACTACTCATGTGCATTACATGGTTTGGGACACAGCCCTGAATAGTGTGTGTGAGAGTAATCTGTGAGGTGGAAAATGATGCAGTAGAACCCACATTTTATTTGTCTGTGTCTCTGTCTTTGTCTCTTTCTGTCTTTGTCTGTATCGCTGTCTGTCTCTGTATGGTGTGTCTGTTACCATAAGTGCGTTGTCATTACACTGATCAAAGTTTGATATTCATTAATAGTGAGATGCTTTTCATCGATCCACACAAGCAACCACACACACAGTGTATTGATTGTGAGAGACAGAGAGAGACAGCACTCTAAATGCACACAAATTAATTGAAGAGTTCTTCCGAATGTTCACATCCTTCACTAATTAGCCAAGAGGGTCAGTGACATCACATCTGCACAAACACACAGATACATGCACACTCAAACCCACAAATACACATGCACATTACCACATCATCTGCACTCTGTATCCACAGATGGTAGATGGGTGTGTATGGGGGGGGCAGAGGGGGTGGTGGTGATATGATACAATAATAAAAATCCTGGTTTGATAATCGAGTACATCTCAGTGTCACAATCTCACAGATTTCCTACTTTCCAAGAGAATGACATTAATGTTATAAAACAGTGAAGCTCTGCAGTGAGGTCACCATTTACTAAGCAAACAGAACACTCCTATATGGAGCTTTTAATAGTAGGCTGGTTGCTTATTCTGTGTGATGAATCAGCAAAACCTACCACAGCAGGCTCAACCCCTGATACGTCCTGATCTTCATAAACACCCAAAGGGCACTTCACTAGTTTTTAAAGGGAACTGATGGATACACAAAAATGGCTGTAACAGTTCTAATGTAAATGTAACTCTAGTTCAAGTTAGAAACAATATATTTCATATTTAATATTTAATGCATGATAAAATAAATAAGTGTAAAATATCATCAGGTAAAAGCTCAGAATGCACATGTTCTAAACACAGCATCAATTCAATTAAATTCAATTTTATTTGTATAGCGTTTTTAACAATGGACATTGTCACAAAGCAGCTTTACAGAAATAAATCAATTCAAAAAATGTATTGTAAATATGTGAATTTATCCCTAATGGGCAAGCCAGAGGTGCCAGAGGTGACAGAGGCAAGGAAAAACTCCCTGAGGCAGTATAAGGAAGAAACCTTGAGAGGAACCAGACTCAAAAGATAATTGTGCATGCTGATACTTCTGGAACTGTCTATCTTGTATTCTTAAGTAAAGAGTTTAAAATTCAATTAAGAATATGACTCATGTTCTGGTGTAGGAAGCAGTTTAGATAATTGAGAAAGCTTGAATGCTAAGGGATGCCATACATGACCCCAAGAAAGTGAAAGCTGTAGCCAAACTTCAACAGCCAAAAAACTCGCATGAACTGAAGAGGCTTAGGTATGGTCAACTACATGGGCAAATATATAATAATAAGTTTATTTTATATAGCGCCTTTCTGCACACTCAAGGTCGCTTTACAATATGGCAACATGACAGCAGACAAAAAACAAAAGACAATAAACAAAAAATCCATGGCATGAATCAGGTCATACAGTCAGATCAGAAAAAACAAGAAAGAAAAAGATGTGTTTTAAGGTGGGTTTTGAAATCCTGTAATGAAGAAAGATCACAGATATTTTTGGGAAGAGAATTCCAGAGTGTCGGAGCAGAGAGACAGAACACTCGTCCACCAAGCGATGCTAACTTGTGGCGTGGAATTAACAGTAGACCAGTATCAGAAGAGCGTAATGTGCGAACTGGAGAATAAGTATGAATGAGATCAGAAATATATGGGGGGGGGTGAGACCATGAAGTGCTTTGAAGGTGATGAGGAGAATCTTGTATTGAATACGAGAACGAACGGGGAGCCAGTGAAGTCTGTGTAGGATGGGAGTAATATGAGAAGATTTCTTAGAAAACGTGAGAACCCTAGCGGCAGAGTTCTGGATATACTGGAGCTTATTTAATGTTGTGTTTGGTAGACCACAGAAGAGAGAATTACAGTAGTCGAGTCGGGAAGACATGAAGGCATGAACCAGTGTTTCAGCGTCATTGATATTTAAGAAGGGACGTAAACGAGCAATATTATGGAGGTGAAAGAAGGCAGATTTAGTGAGTGAAGAAATGTGAGGCAGGAAAGAGAGGGAGGAGTCAAAGATTATACCC
>CM075027.1:80991-92824 GCA_037576675.1 Pangasius sanitwongsei
CTAAACAAATATGTTTTCAGCCGAGACTTAAACACTGAGACTGTGTCTGAGCCCCGAACACTAAGTGGAAGGCTGTTGCATTATTCATTTGGCATGTGGACACAGTTATCCAGTGTGTGGTGTATCCCAACAGAAACTAGAACAAATCAATGAAGTGACAGAAAAATACACAGATAGTAAAGCAGCTGATCAGATTGGTGTGGCCCAAATATATGAGATGTGCATCCATTCTTTCAGTAGTGAGCTATCAGAGATAGATGGCTTAATTACAGTGGGAAACTAAATCATCATACCCTAGTCTCTTAGACAGGATGTCTTCGAGCAAATTCATACAGGATATGAGGGCTTGTCTGAATGTAGAGAGAGGGCACAAACATAAGGCCAGGGTTATCATTCGACCTAAAATGGAAGATTGAAACATTAAGTTAACTTTGCACATCGCAACAGATCTGTGTGAGTATCAAGGTTGACAGTATTTTGTAGCTTCTGATTACTTCTCATGTTTCTACACCTGCCAGTTATGACTGCAGAGGAAGTAGTACTCAAATTAAAAGCAACATTTGCCCAGTTTAGCATCCCAAATGTAGTAGTGTCAGATAATGGTCCACAATGCGTGAGTGACTTGTTTAAACCAGAGAGTTCGCAAAAGAGTTTGATTCTTTTTAAAAATTTGTAAAAAAAGAAGGACCCACTGCTTGCCTTATCATGCTACAGAGCTACACCATCTATGTTGAGAGGTGTGAGCCTGTCTGAGCCTTTAATGAGAAAAAGGTTATGTACCACTCTGCCAACCTTGGAAAGCAACTTGATTACCAAGTTGCCTGACCAGAGCTTCAATAAAGGATGCGGTAAGAACGCTAAACAACAACATGCCTTTTACTTAAACCGCAGACAAGGAGTCAAGAACTTACAGCTGTGGTGTCCTGTCCTGTGAAGTTCAACAGTGAAACACAGTGGACATGTCCATCATCTGTGGTGATAAAATGTGCAACACCATATTTCTATGTGGTGTGTTCACCTGATGGGGGAGAGAAGAGGAGAAACCTCCGTAGCTGATTCCAGCTGATACCAGAGCAGGTAGTACAACAACAGAAAACACTGAATCAAATTGCGACACTGACTTAGGACAAGCTGATATCTCACCACAGCCTACCAAGACCATGTAAAGACTGAAAGTAAAAAGGTCAGGTAGAGTAAAAATCACTCCTCATCACTTGAAAATCACAAGCTGCTGCTGAAGATAGTCCACATGGACAGCCTAAAGATCACAATGGGTTTACTAGACACCCTAAACATGACTGTGGATGTTCTTCCTTGGATAGACAAGTCTTAAGTCTTAAAACGCTTGGCATTGCTTGACTCTGTAGTACACAGTTATAGAAGAGAAATGATTCATAATCACACTATTCGTTGTCACCCAGATGAGGGATGTTTAGTTGCATTTAGTTGAGCTGTATGTAGTTGTGTTTAGTTGCGCTGTGTTTATTTGAGCTGTGTTTAGTTTAGATGTGTTTAGTTGCATTTTGTTGAGCTGTGTTTAGTTGAGCTGTGTTTAGTTTGTTTAGCTGAGCTGTGTTTAGTTGTGTTTAGTTCTGTTTAGTTGAGCTATGTTTAGATGTTAGTTGCCCTGTGTTTAGTTTAATTGTGTTAATTGTGTTAATTTGAGCTGTGTTTAGTTGAGTTTTGTTGGGCTGTGTTTAGTTGTGTTTAGTTGAGCTGAGTTTAGTTGGATTGTGTTTAATTTTGTTTAGTTGAGTTTAATTGAGCTGGGTTTAGCTGTGTTTAGTTGAGTTGTGTTTAGTTGTGTTTACTTGAGCTGTGTTTAGTTGTGTTTAGTTGTTTTAACTGTTTAGTTGACCTGTGTTTAGTTGTATTTAGTTGTGCTGTCTTTAGTTTTGTTTAGTTATGTTGTGTTTAGTTGTGTCTCTGACTGATAATCGTGTTTGTCGTTTTTGCTGTATCTAGTCTCCTCTTAGTGAGCCTTAGTGTCCTAATAAAATGATTCTGCCTCTAGCGGTCTTTCATTACTCTCCATCAAATACACTTGTCTTCAAAAGTCAAATATTGTCTCTGAGCTGTGTGTTTGTGTGAGTGAGAGAGAGAGAAAGATTCATTAGTCCCGCTAGCTGTTTGCTTTGACTCAGGTCTTAATTGACTCAGTACAGATTTGTGGTTAATTATAGACTTATTCTTTTATCATTTACAAATACAAAGAGCTTCAGTATTGAATAAATGATTCACTGATACTCTACAGGTTCCAATATGGCTTCCTATATGGTAAGAAATAACCTATGCCCGTATACCTAAAATAGACAACTAGCAGTGTATACACTATGTAATGTATATGCATATTTTTTGTTTGTCTATGTGATTATATATGTTTTAAAAACTTTACAAGTAGCAGTAGTAGTGGTAGTTACAGCTGAGTAGGGCAAGTGAGAGGGCAAGCCCAGGAGAGTGCAGTCAGTCATGGCAACTCACAGGCTCCAGTGGTCCAGTCCCCCAAAAGATATGATTGACTGAATAAACAAAGTCTATGAACTAGGAACTTTGAAAATGATCAGCTGAAACTGCTCTGCTCTGTAGCAGCACACGCAGTGTCATTTTAGTAGGAAATACAGCTCCAAGGTTGGATAAAATGTCTGAATTCCACAGCCTCTTTCTCAAGCACAGTAGATCGCAGATGGCTGGTGTAGGATGAAAGCCTAAAAGAGTTCTTTTAAATGGATAAAATGTGGTTTTGCGTCAGTCATTGCAATCTGGAGCTATCAGGCCATTGGTCACTTCACAAGTGAGGACAACTCCCATTTTGGTAATGGTGCAGACTCTCCGTGATCACATGATCAGTGCACTCTACCATTTTGCATTTAGATCAGCTGCTGTGGTGTGTGTGTGTGTGTGTACCTCCAACTGTTTCTTTCACAATGCTGTTGATTTGTGGAGAGGTTGCCGCCGGGGATTTCCTGTCGTTTTCTCAGTCAGTCATTTTTCCTCAGTGCATCTCTACAGGGGTTGCGACCTTTGAGCCATCTCCATAACGACATCAGATTGGTCTCCATAATGACCCCAGCTGGACACCATCATTACTCGTTAATGCTGGAATACTCCTGATGTGTAAAGTGGAGCTGTGTGTGTTAACGAGTCATTTCAGTCATGTGCGTGCACACACACACACACACACACACACAGTGCAGTCATCACAATCACACACACCCTGTGCTCATCACCCACCCACAGAGACACACTCGCTACCTCTCACACACTGCCATACAAACACACACCTGTTTAAATATATATATTGATGTGGTTTGTGAAATTAAAGGGTTAAAACAGTGAATCTCTAACTGATTGGAATCAGTGAAAGACATGTTTTATTATTAACACCTACTTTCCTTTTCTAAATAAAAAAGTGAAAAGTCAGATGAGGATGAGATTTTTTCTCAGTTCTTTTTAGCATCAGTGGGTCCTGCTGAAACAGTAATTAATCTGTGTGTGTGTGTGTGTGTGTGTGTGTGTGTGTCTAAATGATCACTGACTCATCTGTGAGCTCCCTTGTATTCTTGCTCTTTATCATGGCCGACATTTCTCTCCTGGGAGATGTGAGATATGAGCAGCAGGTGAGCAGGTGTTCTGGTAGATGGATTACGAGGTCACTTCCTGTGTCTGCCCTGATTAAACAGGAAACCTTCCTCCTTCTTGTGCTGATGCTGCATTTTAATAAATAGCTCAGTTCAGAAAATTCATCACAAGTCTCCATGACAAGTAAAACACTGACCACACACGTTCTATGACATCATGCAGTATGTGCGTGTTATCAGCTTAAACAAAACAAGCTATAAAAATTCATGCAGATCGGAACTGACACCATAAGCACCATTTTTTAAATCAATTACAAAGTTCTGTAATACCTGTTCTTGTGTCTAAAGTGAGCTAACAGCACACTTGTATAAGCTCTCTCTCTGCTTGTCTCTTTGCCTCTCTCTCTATTTCTGTGTCTGTATGTCTCTCTCTATCTCTCTTTTTGTCTTTCAGTCCAATATTTATATCAATGCGTTAGCGGTGTTGGAACAATCTTCAGCCCCTGGACTCACTCAGAAGTAAAATTTCTGCTGTGTGCACATGACCTGGTGCTGCTGTCTCCTACTGAACAAGATTGACAAAAGCACCTGGACCTGCTGGAGCAGTACTGTCAGAACCGGGCCCTGACAGTCAAACTGACCAAAACCAAAACTGTCATCTTCCCAAAAAAGGCCAGACTTCAGGAAAACAGACCCCAGTTCACTCTAGGAAACACGGCCCTGGAGCACTCGCTACACTACGACTACCTTGGGCTGAAACTCAGTGCCTCAGGAAGCTTTGACCTGGAAGTGACCGCACTAAGAGAAAAAGCATGAAGAGCTCTTTATGCAATCAAGAATTAATACTACAGAATAGACATCCCAATTAGAATCTGGTGTAAAGTCTTTGACAGTGTCGTTGCACCTATTGTGCTGCATGAATGTGAGGTTTGGGGTCCACTCAGTACACACACTACACTAGATGGATAAACATCCCACAGAGTCCCTGCATGCAGAATTCTGTAGAAATATCCTAAAAGTTCAAAGAAAAACACCAACCAATGCATGCAGGGCAGAATTTGGCCGATTCCCATTGATAATACTTGATTATACCTGTACAAAAAAGAACACCAACGAAAACCCAAGAGCTCAGCCCTAAAACCTGCCCTCTCTGTCAGCTGGTCCTGAGACTCACTAACACACTGACCACTAAAACACTCACCACTAACACACTAACCACTAACACACAGCAGATGAGAAGAGCGTATCTGGAGCACTGGGACAGTCAGAACCAAACCCAGTCCAGATTACACTGCTATCGGGCCCTAAACAGAGAGTGTGAACTGGCAGAGTATCTCTTCACCGTCAGAGATATAGAGCAGAGACACATCAGTCTCACCTCGCACTTCCCCCACCACTGCCAAAAATATCAACACAAAGAAACACCTTCACTAAATACATCACTCAGAAAAAATACCAAATTTATGCCATTTACTAGAAAATGAGAAATTTAGGAGAATGACCCACCTCAGCCTTCGCTGTAAAGCGTGTGTCAGAATGTGACAGACTGAGGGACAGCGAGACACCGGGTGTCCTGCACACACCCTGAATATCAGCTACACACAATATATTCAGATAATTACCTGTTATTTTTTTGTTGTTGTTGCTTATGTGTTTGTTATGGTTGTTGTGTTTGTGCATAAATGCACAGATATGTGTAATCTGGAAATGTATAACTTTTATTTTAATCTACTTGCACTGTTTGCTTTGGCAAAAATATCATTCATGACATGCTTTGGCAATATTCATAACATTCATGCCAATAAATATTAATTCTCTCATTGTAATCAGTGGCGTTGTGTCACTAATGCATTTCCTGCACTATGTCTTTGGCATGGGTTCAGCATCACCGTGTGATTTAGTGCCACAGTCTCTTAGCTTAATGCGTTTATGGCTAATTAAAGTGGTTCCGAGTCTATTTTTCCATCAGTCACCTGTGGCTTTTAATAATGCATTAACGCTTACAGCAGGACAGAGACATGCCACACTCGGCCTCTACACAAATAAACTTAAACAATCGATCTGTTATGCACAAATCTGCTCCGGTTCCCAAAATGCTGTTCACCAAGATGGCTTTAATAGTTAAACAGTGAAGTGACAACATTGAGGAAGTGAACAGTTGATACAGCTTAAAGGGAAATGCACAAATGACTGGGTGACCTCGAATTAGTAATGAAATCCAGAGGATCTCCTGAACTCAGTGGCATGATTGTGATTCAAAAACAGCAAAAGTTCATTCGAAAATCTTTTCTGATGTCAGGGAATAATAAACACCATCAGGAGCAATTTCAATTTAATTAATCAATTTAAAAGTGACCGTTTATGTTTTTTTGTTGTTTTTTTTTAGCACAAAGGTAAACAATTGTCCAAGATATTTAGCACAGGAGCTACAAGGAGCTGTAGGCATGGCTGAAGGTGTGGCTATAGGTGTGGCTGTAAGCATAGCCGTAGGTATGGCTGGAGGTG
Source organism: Pangasius sanitwongsei (assembly GCA_037576675.1). Classification (NCBI taxonomy): domain Eukaryota; kingdom Metazoa; phylum Chordata; class Actinopteri; order Siluriformes; family Pangasiidae; genus Pangasius; species Pangasius sanitwongsei. Next base: position 87,075 of record CM075027.1, read on the forward strand.
TGGCTATAGATGTGGCTGTAAGCGTTGCTGTAGGTGCCACTATAGGTGTGGCTGTAGGCATAGCTGGAGGTGTGGTTGTAGGCATGGCTGTAAGCATAGTTGTAGGTGTATCTGTAGGCATGTAGGTGTGGCTATAGATGTGGCTGTAAGCGTTGCTGTAGGTGCCACTATAGGTGTGGCTGTAGGCATAGCTGGAGGTGTGGTTGTAGGCATGGCTGTAAGCATAGTTGTAGGTGTATCTGTAGGCATGGCTGTAGGTGTGGCTGTAAGCATAGTTGTAGGTATGGCTGTAGGTGTGGCTATAAACATAGCTGTAGGTGTGGCTGTAGGTGTGGCTGTAGCTGTGGCTGTAGGTTTGGCTGTAGGCGTGGCTGTAGGTTTGGCTGTAGCTGTGGCTGTAGGTGTGGCTGTAGCTGTAGGTGTGGCTGTAGCTGTGGCTGTAGGTTTGGCTGTAGGTGTGGCTGTAGCTGTAGCTGTGGCTGTAGGTGTGGCTGTAGGTTTGGCTGTAGGTGTGGCTGTAGGCATGGCTGTAGGTATGGCTGTAGGTGTGGCTGTAGCTGTGGCTGTAGGTTTGGCTGTGGCTGTAGGTTTGGCTGTAGCTGTGGCTGTAGGCGTGGCTGTAGGTGTGCCTGTAGGCATGGCTGTAGCTGTGGCTGTAGCTGTGGCTGTAGGTTTGGCTGTAGGCGTGGCTGTAGCTATGGCTGTAGGTGTGGCTGTAGGTTTGGCTGTAGGTGTGGCTGTAGGCGTGGCTGTAGGTATGGCTGTAGGTGTGGCTGTAGCTGTGGCTGTAGGTTTGGCTGTGGCTGTAGGTTTGGCTGTAGCTGTGGCTGTAGGCGTGGCTGTAGGTGTGCCTGTAGGCATGGCTGTAGCTGTGGCTGTAGCTGTGGCTGTAGGTTTGGCTGTAGGCGTGGCTGTAGCTATGGCTGTAGCTGTGGCTGTAGGTGTGGCTGTAGCTGTGGCTGTAGGTGTGGCTGTATGCATGGCTGTAGGTGTGTTTCATCTCTGAAGTCTAATCTTCAGCCAAACAGCTCTGAGATTAAAATCAGTTAAACTAAATTCTGACTGCACACACACATACATGCACACTCACAGACAGAGAGTCAGATAGACAGACAGGTGCAGACAGACAGAAAGTTCTCTCTCTCTCTCTCTCACACACACACACACACACACACACACACACACACACACACGCAGATCGATGTAAATGTGGTTGTGGAGCGCTGACACACTCTGATCTGATCAGACTGAGATCACTTGGAACAGGAAGCAGTAGCATAAAAGCTCCTAAAGGACAAGGCAAGGTCTCTCTCTTTCTCTCTCTCTCTCTATCTCTCTCTCTCTCACACACACACACACACACTCATTTCTTTCTATCTTTGTGAGGACCCTCTATTTACATAATGGTTACTGTACAATGGATATAAAACACCCCTGTTAAAATTGCAGGTTTTTCTGATATAAAAGACCAAGATAAATCATGTCAGACCTTTTTCCACCTTTAATGTGATATAGCAACCAAGAAAATTAAGGTAAAAAAAACAAATGGAAACAGAGTGGGGGAAAAAGTAAAATAACAATAACCTGGTTACACAAGTAAGCACACTTTAACTAATACTTTTTGCTTGTAATAAAGCACAGAGTGTTTCTGGGTAAGAGTCTACCAAGAGAGAAGGGTTAAAGGTACAGAGACTCAACAGACAGATGAAAGTTGAAATCTGTGTGTGTGTGTGTGTGTCTGTGTGTGTGTGTGTGTGAGAGAGAGAGAGAACACCATGTCTATTTTACTGGTACACTAAATTATTAATCTTCTGGATTTAAATAATCAGTTTTATAAACTCATCTGTCTGAGCTTCTCCTCGCAGTGCTGGACACTTTAATCATCACCACAACATCCACTGACTGTGATATCAAACCCATACTTGAGTGTATGAACACAGACAGACAGACAGACAGACAGACAGAAAGAAATAGACAGGTGGAGACAATCACAGTTTTAAATGGGCGCACTGGAAAAGAGCTGATTATAAAGGTCAGAGACTGTCACCATGACTAACAACATAGATATACACACAGGTAACATCAACAGGAGAACCATCAACACACACACACACAGAGACAGAGAGACAGAGAGAGTGAGAGAGACACCAACATCTTGTGCTGTATTGAAGCAGGTGAAGAGGAACAGTGTAGTGTTGTGCGTGTTAATCAGTGAAGAGGAACACTGTAGTGTTGTGCGTGTTAATCAGTGAAGAGGAACAGTGTAGTGTTGTGTGTGTTAATCAGTGAAGAGGAACACTGTAGTGTTGTGCGTGTTAATCAGTGAAGAGGAACAGTGTAGTGTTTTGTGTTAATCAGTGAAGTTCACGTTGAATGTTGGTGTCAGTTTCTGATCAAATAAAATTTATTTTATCTTCCTGAAACCACAACACATGGATGGATGCAGTGATGATAACAGTAACCTGATTTAAGGTGACAGCATGAGACAGACAGAAAAGAGAGACAGACAGAAGGCTATTGGCAGATAGAGATGGTAATACTATACTGTTGTTAAGATTAGCCTGGTCAGATTTTACACTGCCTCTCTCTCTCTCTTTCCATCTGTCTGTATGTTTCTTTCTGTCTTTCTGTCTCTCTCTCTGTTTTTCTGTCTCTGGCCTGTAGCCGAGTTTAAACTCCACTCTGCAGCTCTGTGGGTTCTGTAATTAAATCCCATCGTGAGAATTCAGATTAAACTCTGTCTGACTGTCTGTGGTGGACGGCCGACCCTGCTCTGTCTCCATGTCCATCATGGCATGGCGAGTTAATTCGGTGTAATGTAGGGCGCTAATAGAATCGCCGCTAGTTAGATTCACCACTCATTACACAGAGAAACATCAGAGAGGAAAAGGAAATGTCGGTGATGATGGATACTGGTGCGTCCTCCATCATCCATTATTGAACAGGTCATTGAGCACTAATCTGTCACGGGGACGCAACCACACTCCTGCAGAGACAGTGAAATTAAACCTGATTCATCTGCAGAGAATGTGGGGTCGCACAGAGTTTAACTGCCTCTGAATCCCAATACACACACAAGGGCGGAGTCTCTAACCACACACTGTGACCTGATTCTTGAAGTGTTCACTTTGTAGTCATTTAGAGCAGATGTGCAAGTGTGTGTTCAGGTTCATGCGGAGAGACTCAATCACCACCACACTGAACATTTTTAAACTGTAGAAGGTTCCAGAGTTCATTCATCATTAAGAGCTGAGCACTGAGCAGAACTGACACGTGAAGCTCCATAAAACAGTAATGGAGTTGGTATATACAGTGTCTCCAGAAAGTATTCACCCCAAGTGATTATTTTTTCTGTTTGCTGTATTGCAACATCAAATTTAAGCATATAAGCATATGGCATTTTGAAGTGACTCTCTACAGAAGATACAGATTTAGATATCCTCAGGCATGAAAATAAAAAAAACTAAGCACTACTTAATCCATAAGTATTCACCCCCTCAGTGTGAATTGTCCTTTTGCAGCAGTGACAGATTTGAGTTCTCTCAGATGTCTCTGAGCTTTGCACATTTTGATATTGGCATTTTCTCCCATTCCTCAGTGCAAAATTTCTCCAACTCTGCTAAATTAAATGGAGAATGTTAGTGGACAGCAATTTTCAGCTCATGCCACAGGCTTTCAATTGGATTTAAGTCTGGGCTTTGACTTGGCCATTCCAAAAAGCAAACCTATTTTTTTCCAAGCCACTCCTTTTTAGTTTTTGCCCTGTGCTTTGGCTCATTGTCCTGTTAGAACATATATTTTCACCCTAAATGCAGATTTCTGACTGACTGGAATAGGTTCTCCTCAACAATTTGCTTAAATTTGGCATCATCCACATTTCCTGTGTTGGCAACAAGTTTTCCAATTCCTCCTGCTGAAAAGCAACCCTAGAGAATGATACTACCGCCACAGGAATGGTGGGTGTGTTGGGCTTGACTCCAACTTCATCTGGTCTGTGCCAAATGTTATGCTTTGGTTTTAAACCAACTTTAATCTCATCACACCAAAAAACTTTCTCTAAAAGCTCTCAGATTTTCTCAGAAGTGGCATCCTTCTGGCCTCTCTCCCACAGAGGTCGGATCTGTGATGAGCCAATGATATTGTTGAGTTCTGCACAGGATCTCCTATTTCAGCCAGTGAGCTCTGTAACCCTTTCAGTGTTGTATCTGGACTCTTGGTCACTTCTCTGACAATTACCCTTCTGACCCGAGCTTTGTTATAATGGATTTCAAGGTGCACAGTTCATATTGAAGCTTCACAGGCAGTTCCTTGGTCTTCATGACAGCAGGACTGATCTGATCTGACATTTTAGCTGGGAGACGCCCCAAAGTCAGGGATATTTATTGTGCAAGCATACAACTGGACACAGGTGGATTTGAAATTAACACAGGTGTTCCCTGTTTAACATATTTAGCATGAGTGTCAAGAAAACTAAACACTAGTCCTAATTTAGAAACTTGTTAAAAGAACAGGGATGAATACTGCATTATGCAATTTTTAGATTTTTTAATTATTATTATTATTATTATGAGAACAACTAAATACTTCATTTTAATTTTATCTGTAGAGATTCAATTCAAAATGTAGAGAAAAAAATCCCATTGTAGTATACTTAAATTTGATGCTGCAATGCAGCAAAAAGAGAAATAATCACTGGAGGGTGAATACTTTCTGGAGGCAATGTACTTAGCTAAGTGTGAGTTAAGTTTGCTAGCTAGTTTCCTGAGCAGTATACTGTATGATGAATAAGCTGTTATTAATTAGCATTTGATTAATTAGCATTGATGAATTACCTGCCATGAATGGGCATTCAATTAATAAGCTTTTATAAATTAGCATTTGATTAATTAGCTATTATGAATTAGCATTGGAGTTAATATGTAACTGCTGGATGTGGAGTCATGGTTCAGCTTCAGCATTTTTTCCTCTTTAATCTTGCATAAAGGTCTGAAATATATTTCATCTAAAGGCGGATTTGTGTTGAGCAGGATGTGTTTATGTTTGACACGCACACGCGCGCGCACACACATGCACAGCACTAAGCAGATCTCTGAGGCTCAGAGCAATAAAGGATGATATTTTTCATTTTAGTACAGCATCTCGGTCTGAAAAGACCAACAGACCAACAGACATAATGTAATGTAACACATATACAGATAGACAGACGTTTTCCCTGCATGTTTATTAAGCCGACATAAATAAACATGGTGTTTTAATTTGTTGAGTCTTAATGAGGAAAAAACACCTGATTCACCTGTCTGACTCTCTATCTGACTATCTGACTTTCCAGTTGGGCCGACCCCAAAGTGTTTGCTCCAAATGGCAGGATCTTGGGGCACGGTGTAAACTGTATTCTCCTCCTCTGACAGTTATGTACTTTGCAAACTTTGCACAAGTCAAAGTTAGACTTTGGTTATGAATTTTGCAACATGATTATAACACTGTACTCAAATTTACTTTATCCCAACTCTTAGGAAATTACACAACGATCACACACATACCAAACATCACATACCTGCTGTTATAGATACACTCATTAATGCAACCTGCTAAATGGTCAAAAGCATCATAATGATCTGGTGGCTATAAGCATGATACATACAGTGAGGGAAAAAATTATTTGATCCCCTGCTGATTTGCCCACTGACAAAGAAATGATCAGTCTATAATTTTAATGGTAGGTTTATTTTAACAGTGAGAGACAGAATAAC
>CM075027.1:132078-142685 GCA_037576675.1 Pangasius sanitwongsei
ACTGACAAGAAGTTAATTGCCCAGGTGCGGTCCATTCCCTCGTTACTTCAAGACAAATGAAGCAGATAAAAGGTCTGGAGTTGATATCAGGTATGGAGTGGTAAAGCTGTTCGACTGGAGCTACCAATATGAAGCTTGGAGGCACGGCTGATTGTGTACACTGACATTGTGCTATTTCTTCCATGAGTTTAATCAAATTCAGATTAATATTGTTTAAATCAGAGTAATGCTGTTTAAAGTACATCTGAAGTGCAAACACTAATGCTAAAATGCTAAACAGTAAAGTGTAATTAATACATTTAAATATAAATATATTTAATATATTTATATAATTTATATAAATATATTTTATAATGGCTGTAGTTTATCATAAAGTCCAGTTTAATCCTGCAGGATCACACACTTTACTTTCTCTTTATTCTAACACACTCCCAATAAACACACAGTGCAGGTGACATAAAGCACAGCAGCATGATAACAATAAACTCTAAAGCTTCGTCAGTCAGCGAGGGACAGAGCTGTGGAATTAAACACTGGTTACACTGAACTGCTGTCCATCTGGTTTCCAAGTGGAACTGTAATGTTGAGCGGATTCATGCACGGCGATGTTAAACACACTGCCAAGCTCTGTGACTCTCTTTAAAACGTCCTGCCGTGAGCGTGACTGTTCTCATGAGCTGCATCTCAAATCCAAAACTCTGACTTTACACTTAAACGTATTTACTAATCTAGAAGATTAGCGAGCAGAGCTTTCAGCAGGTTTAAGAGGTTTTTAAATTTCAGTCCATTAGTGTTAATACTCAGTAACAGTCTAAAATAGTACAGAAGAGTGTGATTTGTTTATTCAGTAGCAGCCACGTGGTGCTTTACTGCCTCCACTGCGTATGTTAGTGTTGCACACACAGACGCATGAGGACACGCACAAGCAACGCGCCAAATGATTGTACACAGCATTGATACACATTGATACACACAGCATCTTGAGTACACATATGTCTACTTAAGAGAGCTGTTATTTACACACACACACACAATGAGCTCACACACAGTAGAGCTGTGGTAAATGCAGACACAGAGTCTCAGGGTGCTTTACTGCCTCCACTGTTGGTTTTGCACCACACAGATGCATTAATTTCTGAGGACGTGCACAAGTGACGCACAAAACGACCTCAGGAGGCCATCTTGCATACGTATACACGTAGTTAAACGCAAGTATAAATCAGCCTTTAGACTACAGGATATTTTCACTGATTCAGGAATGATGATGATGATGATGATGAAATTGATCTTCACTGAAGCTTCAGATTCAGGTTTAAACTCGGCCACTTTCATTCGTCTGCCTGCCTGTTTATTGTCTTACTGCTGCAGCGAGGTCACTTCCTGTTCACAGCTCACTAACCATCTCTCTGCTCCACAGCTTCGTCTCTGATAAAAAACAAGATCAAACTTATAAAGACTCGCACTTCACTCAGAACTTCCACAGACCGAGGGCACGTGAGGACGCGAAGAGTAAAACTTCTCGGTTTTATTCCGGCACAATCCACTCACTCAGAATTAATGCTTAAAAGAATCAAATTTAATTTTTAATCATTTTCAATTGTACGTCACTTATCCTTTTGAATGTTTGTATTTTTATAATTTATTTCAATTTTAATGTTTTTAGCTGGATGTGAGGTAATGAAGAGCAGAAACTTTTCAAGCTTACTGATGAGAAAGAAATGAGTTAGTTAATATTCATTTACCGTTCGGCTATAATCAAACATTTTCGCTTATTAATTGTGCTGCATTGTTACAGTACTTTAGATAAAACAAATGAATTTATATAAAACAGATGAATTTACTGCCTTCATGCAGGATTTTTGAGTCTGCTAGCTAGTTATCATTAATGTAAGCCTAGATAAAAGCTAACGGTAAGTGCTAGCTTCACTCACAGATCTTTGTTTTTATATCAGGATCTGACTTTCTGTTATCTGCTCTGTAGAGCGGCTGCTCTGCTCAACATGAAGTGATTAAAAATGGGGAAAATTAATGATGCAGATAAAAAATATATCTTTAAAATCATCTTTAAACCAAGATGATGTGTTAGCAGTGTAGAACTGTGTCTCATCAGAGTGACATAAACCTCAGACATGAAATTTTAAGATTATTTATTTATTTTGTCACAATTTGTGATCAATTCTATTCTATTCTGTTATCTTCTGTGCGGCGTGTGTCGTCTCTCATCGCTGCTCTCCACTCAAGTGTTTTTGCTGCTTTCAGGATTAAACTCATCTTTTCCGCTCGTGCCCTGAGGAAACGTTTCTCCATCCGTCTTCGTTAGGAAGGGGTGTGTTTACTTTTGAGAAGACAGCTGTCATATGGGGATTGTCCTCTGAAGTGTTTAGAGATTTTTAGAAAAGGTGAAGTGTTTCACACACACACATACACTGTGCAGAAGTCTGAATATGTTTATATGAGCAATACGTGTTAATGTGTGTAAACAATACTGTAATGTTACAATGACATTTAGAATTAAATAAATTAACACAATTACAACGAATAATTTATTTGTATTTTTTAAGAGAATTATTATATAAATATGTAGTGAGATGAACACAGACGTGTTCCCCGAACAGGAGCTACGTGCTACAGTTCTATGAACAGCTAAAGGTTCTTATTCCATAAAACAGTTCAGATTAAACCCGTCTCTGATAGAAAATATAGAACCCTTAAATGTTCTTCAGCTTCAGGATAACAGAGTGTTCCAGCTGCTCTCACACTGATCACCTGACCATCACACCATCCTGCCTTTAATAATTCACCTATGTGAGAGCAGAGTGAAGACTGGAGGGGTGTGTGTGTGTGTGTGTGTGTGTGTGTTCTGATGATTCATAGAACAATTCATCTGAGAGCTAGAAGAGAAAATCCATCAGTCTGAAAGTTCTCTATAGAAGGTCCTCTTGCTAGGCTCACTATTTAGCATGACTCAGAACCTCTCTCTGTTTCACACACACACACACACACACACTCTCTCTCTCTCTTTGTTTTCGAGTATAAAGAATGCTCTAGAGCTGTTTTTATAAGAGTGTATACAGACTGATAAAGATGTAGGAATTCTTTTTTACTTTTTATTTGAATCCCATTCGAACACAGATTTGCATATAAAAATGAGCGGCGCTGAGATTCTGTCGTCCTTCCATGTCACGTCTGTGTGTTTATTTATAAAGAATCTGAGTTTCCATTTCCTCTAATCAGAAACTGAGGATTTGTTTTTGTATCTGAGTTTCCATTTCCATGTGTAAAGTGAAATTCCTGTTCTCTCACAACACTCACACACATTTACACACCACACACACACACCACACATCCTCTTTTATAGGTGTGTGTGTCTGTCTGAGTGTGTGAGTACATGCATATTTTACATTTTAAAATAGAAGAGCAGAGAATCACATTCAGAGGGAATCAGAGTGAACACCAACATCCCTCAGGGTCACACACACACACGCGCACACACACACAAAATGGCATTAATAAAACAGAAAGAGTGAAGGTGGTGATGTGGTACAAATTAATGCAAAATCTTCCTGCATAACACAGGATGAAAGGGGACGAAGAGACATTCATAAAATACCAAACACCTTCAGTGTGTGTGTGTGTGTGTGTGTGTGTGGGTGGGTGCACTGTGCACATTCCTGAACAAAAAGTGTCTTTTGAGAAATTAGAAGAGATCTCAGATTGAAAAAATCTAAAAATTAATCAGAAAAAAAAACGGAGAGAGAGGGAGAGAGAGGGAGAGAGAGAAGGAGAGAGAAGGAGAGAGGGAGAGAGAGAGGGGGAGAGAGAGAGGGGGAGAGAGAGAGGGAGGGAGAGAGAGAGGGAGAGTCAGTAAGACAGACTGTTGCTATAGAAACTATAACGTATTAGAGCGAGCACATTAATATAAACCTGTGATTTTCAGCTGCACAACGTCAGAGCTGCTGTTATGGAAACTAATCAACACCTTTTGTCCAATCACAGTCCAGCACTCAGCAGCGCTGTGTTCTCAGTACAATGTATAACACGTCAGAATGTTTTAATATAAATTGTAGAAAGAAAACTATTTTGGTTCATTTAAAATTGAACAGAAATTAAAAAATAATCAGGTTTAATATTTAATAATAAATAATGATCGCAGAGCTCTGTTACTCTTCTTCTCCTGACGCTGTAATGATGATGATGATGAAAACTCTGTACATTTCCTCACATACATTCTCAGAGTGAATATTTATCTGCTGGTGTTGCTGTAGATGTTGTTCTCGGCGTGATGGATCTCAGCTTGTGGTTTGGCTTGAAATAAATTTAATGTATTATAGGGTTTATTTTGATGATTTACACTGAACGATGAGCCGTCAAGTTTCACGTCACTCTCAGGAGATGCAGTGACATTTAATCTGTTTAGACGCTTGCTTCAGGAAGTGATTTCTCCATCTGTCACTCAGTGTGACACACCACAGGTCTGCAGCCACGATCTGACATTTACATTCGCACATTTATTTACTTATTTATTAAAACATAAGCTGCATTTCTAAATTAAACATGGTGAAAAGTGCACAATCCAAAATCCCCAAAACACAAACTACAAGATGATGTTATCAAAAAAACATCTAAAAGAATAGTTTCCGGTGGTAGATGAGTGAGGTGAAGGCAAAGCTGCTGATTGGTCAGCTGTTCTAGGGCTCTTTATGACATCATCAGGACGAATTGAAATTCTCCAACGCTGCGTCAGCGTGTTTCAGTGAGAGAGTTTTAATCTGAAACACTTTAAACAGTATAAAGTTTATAAAACACAAAACTCCAGTGAAATCCTACAGACCCTGAGTGAGAGCACAGCGTCTGTACGATAAACACCTCACACGCAGGACAGAGAAAAGAGGAGAAGAAAATGCCGTATTAAATCTAATAACTGTGCTCATTTTAAATCCAGTGTAGTGTCTGGAAACTTTATTATATAACCCGGACCAAATTCTGCCTTTATGCGGAATTTATTTTGTTAGCTAATGTGAAATTTAAACATGACTTCACTTACATCTTGATATTTCAGCCCTGAGGATTAAAAATGATAATAATAAGCGCTATTATTTCCCTGTTTCATTTTTGAGTTCGTCTACCATTTCTGTCCTCTCGCCATCTGAACGGCTGATTTATAAAAGAAAAAGTAATTACCCTCAGCTCCGAGCTTTCCTTTCATCACGATTCAGAGTTCAACTCATCATAATAAAAGGTGTTTTATGGCCCTTTTTCAGCCCAATTGTATGAAAGCCGACTTCATTAACACACCCTTCAGATGGAGCCTTATCATTTACACGGCTGTGTTCCAATAACACTGTAAAAAGATCTATTATGAACAGTTTAAGCTGCACTTCCTGTCTGAAAGACTGATGTTCTGGGTCTGTCTCAGTCGTAAAGAGCTTTAAAATCGAGATGTTGGTGTTTATGTACACTATATAGTGGATAGGGCGTGTGGTTCGGGACACACCCACAGTGTCACTGATTACTTACTGATTCTGCTTCCTGTTTCGCTTGTGTTTCTTCATCAGAGTTTATAGACAAATCTCTGACTTTTTGCAGAATCAGAAATCTTCCACTAACACCATAACCATTTATAAAATACTTAAAAGACCCCGAATAAACACCTCAAATAAACACCTCAAACACCCTGAATAAACACCTCGAATAAACACATTGAATAAAACACTTCAAATAAAGACCTCGAATAAACATCATCTGTGAGAGGAATTTCTACTAAACTACTCTGTGTGTTTAACTCCCACTGAAATGGTCATATTTAATATTATTATATTTATATTATTGTTATATTATTGGTTAATCACACACACACACAGTGCAGGTCAGTGTGTATCAGGATGCTGGTTGTCTTCACTGTCACATTGTTTTTACTCTTAAATATGTTTATTGATTAATATTATTTTTGATTATCCACTTATTTATTTTATTTTTAAATGTTTTGTTTATTTTCTCTAATTTAAATTCCAGAGAAAGAAAATTGTCAGAGCCATAAACACAGGTTTGCACTTTGTGTGTGTGTGTGTGTGTGCATGTGTGTGTGCATGTGTGTGTGTGTGTGTGATTAGTGATGCCTGTACCCAGCTGTAACTATCAGCACTTTCACACACTCCTTCAGTCGATCAGTATAATCGATGAGTTCTGCTTGTCAGCTCTGATCAGTGTGATGTTACTCCATTAGTTCTGGCTGTCCTCAGTGGTGGCTTCTGATTGGTAGAGAGTGTGATCATGTGACTGATGCTACTCTTCAACCTGTTGTGAATTTGTGTCTAGAATTAACTCAGAAAATATGTAACTGGGTTCCAATTTCTAATCACACAACAAACATAAATCTCTCTGTCTGTCTTTCTGTCAATCTGTCTCTCTCTCTGTCTGTCTCTCTCTCTGTCTGTCTCTCAGTCTGTCTGCCTGTCTGTCTCTCTATCAGTCTGTCTCTCTGTCTGTCTGTCTCTCTGTCTGTCTCTCAGTCTGTCTCTCTGTCTCTCTCAGTCTGTCTCTCTGTCTGTCTATCTCTCAGTCTGTCTCTCTGTCTGTCTCTCTGTCTCCCTGTCTCTCTCAGTCTGTCTCTCTGTCTGTCTGTCTGTCTGTCTCTCAGTCTGTCTCTCTGTCTGTCTCTCTCAGTCTGTCTCTCTGTCTCTCTCAGTCTGTCTCTCTGTCTGTCTCTCAGTCTGTCTCTCTGTCTGCCTCTCTGTCTCTCTGTCTCTCCCAGATCTGATCATTATTTTCAAAGATGATTTTAAAACATATTTATTTCTCCATTAATTTGAAATCAGAGGAATCCTCCGCAATTAATCATCTTTTACAATCATTTTTATTTCACAATAGATTTTTTTATCATTAAAAACAAAAAAGTGGTCATGTTTTGCTAAAGCGGATTCTGATTGTGTTTTTTATTCACTCTGGTGCATTAAATCACATATTTCTATTTGACATGTCAGTGATGTCGGTTTAATTGTGTTAATGTTTAATTTCGTTCATTAATCTGATTAATGTGTCCTTTATTGTGATACCTGTGAAGGAAATCAGGTGAATAATGCTCAGTGTAAAACATAGGGATGTCTTTCTTTAGAATGATGAATTGTGAAATTGATTAGCATTTTTCAATGTTTCATTTTTACCTGATGAGAAATTAATGAGGATTAATATCCATCGTGTCCACCTGAAGTGTTTTTTTATTACAGCATGACACTCTAATTCCATGGTAATGTATGGGTCGGACAATGAGGACAGTGTGTTTACTGTAAAGTGCACTTGCTCTGGATCACTTGATTGAGTGACTTTGACAAGATTGACACTGAATCAGTCGATCTGCTCTTCAGCCAGATGTCCTGAGTGCACTTGACGCCGGTGAGTCTGCTCCATCACTCTCCCAGTTTGAGGATGTCCTTAAAATATCCTCAGAGTGATGTTATTTATTTTAGTTTCATGAGTTTTATTTTAGCCACTGGTTGCTTACCGGACGTCCTTACTTCCTGTTCTCAGGAACACTGCTGCACACAGACTCTGAGAGTAAAAGCTTTACACATGTATTATTCAGCTTCTCCTGTGCTAAAACATGACCACTGAAAGCTTGTGTGAGTTGTAGAGGTGAGGAGACAGATGGTGTGGTGCAGTGTGCGGTGATCATGGCTGTAGGCGTCATTACCCTCGGGACACTGAGGACGCGTCACGCTGCTTTCTGAAAGTGAAGTGTGCTGAAAATGTTTTCTATAATAGCTCACAGCAGGGAGACGTCAACACTCTCATCACAGAGAAAAGTGTTTCAGACAATCCTCACTGACCCAGACACTGAGAGAGCGAGACGCTGAGACACTGAAACAGTAAGACACTGAGACAGGAGACAGTGACACACTGAGACACAAACAGTGAGATACTGAGACACTGAGACAGTGAGACAATGACACACTGAGACAGGAGACAGTGAGACACTGAGACAGGAGACAGTGAGACAATGACACACTGAGACAGGAGACAGTGACACACTGAGACACAAGACAGTGACACACAGACAGTGACACACTGAGACAGGAGACAGTGACACACTGAGACACTGAGACACAAACAGTGAGATAGTGAGACACTGAGACAGTGAGACAGTGAGACAATTACACACTGAGACAGGAGACACTGAGACAGGAGACAGTGAGACAATGACACACTGAGACAGGAGACAGTGACACACTGAGACACAAGACAGACACACAGACAGTGACACACTGAGACAGTGAGACAGTGACACACTGAGACAGTGAGACACTGAGACAGGAGACAGTGACACACTGAAACAGTGAGATAGTGACACACTGAGACACAAACAGTGAGATACTGAGACAGTGAGACAGTGACACACTGAGACAGGAGACAGTGATACACAGACAGTGACACACTGAGACAGTGACACACTGAGACAGTGACACACTGAGACAGGAGACAGTTAGACACTGAGACAGGAGACAGTGACACACTGAGACAGGAGACAGTGACACACTGAAACAGTGAGATAGTGACACACTGAGACAGGAGACAGTGACACACTGAGACAGTGACACTGAGACAGGAGACAGTGACACACTGAGACAGTGACACACTGAAACAGTGACACACTGAGACAAGAGACAGTGACATACTGAGACAGTGACACTGAGACAAGAGACAGCGACATACTGAGACAGTGAGACACTGAGACAGGAGACAGTGACACACTGAAACAGTGACACTGAGACAGTGACACACTGAAACAGTGACACTGAGACAGTGAGACACTGAGACAAGAGACAGTGACATACTGAGACAGGAGACAGTGACATACTGAGACAGTGAGCCACTGAGACAGGAGACAGTGACACACTGAAACAGTGAGACACTGAGACAAGAGACAGTGACATACTGAAACAGTGAGACACTGAGACAAGAGACAGTGACATACTGAGACAGTGAGCCACTGAGACAGGAGACAGTGACACACTGAGACAGTGAGACACTGGTCTCAGCGAGACAGGAGACACTGAGACACTGAGTCAGGGAGATGCTGAGATGGAGACAACGAGACAAGGAGACAGAGTGATGCTGAGACACTGAGACAGCGAGACAGTGAGACACTGAGTACACAGAAACATGTCATTTTTGTCTTCTTTTTATATCTCTATCAGCTCTCAATGACTAATTCTCATACCGTCATCATGTTGGACTGTAACCATGACAACAATCATCACTAATGGTTTAAACTAATGCTTATTTTTCACTCCTGCAATTAAACAAACAGATTATTTACACAGTAAAGATTGATTTCTTTAAAGGCAACCATGTGGAAAAGTCTTAATGAAAAGTGACGAGAAAAGAGTGAGATAACGTCCTCAGAGCGGTAACCATGGCAACAATCATATAACATTAGCCTATTTTGTTTGTGTATGGGGGTGGGATAAAGTTAGCTAAATAAAATGACAGTGAATTATTGAGCTATTTTCACCCTACACACACACACACAGACACACACACACACACACAGCAGCTGTGATAAATCTCAAGCTGTGAAAGTATCACTGAGAGGTGATCTGAATCCCTCAGGCTTTCTTATCAATAAGTTCTGAAGTGTTTGTGGTTGCGTGCGTGTGTGTGTGTGTGTGGTTGCTTATCCTGCAATGTCTCATCGCACACTCCTTGTCATTAATATCATATATTTTGCACTTTCCTGTTGATAGCTGAATGTGCAGATGTACAGTTAAGAACACGCTCCAGTCTACATTCTGCTCTTCTCATGTTTTATGCTTTTTCTTTTTCACTCACATACATGAGAAGTCCACTGAAATCCATTGAATGTTATTCTGTAATCTTCATCAGGTGAGCGTGATCAGTAGACAGGACAGGTCTATCAGTGTGGTTGAGAGGGAAGTGGGCGTGCTTGCCATTAATGATTAAATATTGAATACAGTAAAGTAAAAAAAAACTTTCTAAAAAAAACCTCACAGAAAATTTAAATTCACCTCCTCTGATAATGAAATGCTGCATTTCCAGAACAGATTAAAACTGAAGTGTTCTCTCTCTCTCTCTCTCTCTCTCTCTCTCTCCTGACAGGAGCTCGTACAGGAACGCAGCTGAGACGTGTCCGGTGTGGATTAACTGAGATCTTAATGTCTTTTACATGCTGCATCTGGGGTGAATTCAGGAGAGTCACGTTGGATAAAAGCGGCAGCCAAATGAGTGAAATTTAATTGTAAATGCTCACTGTGATGATGTTTTTACATTTACCTCATTTGGCTGATGCTTTTACCAAAAATAACTTACAGTGAGGACAGGACACAACTGAGCAGTTAGGGTTAAAGGATTCCCCTTCAGGAACTCGAGCTGCGTCGAAACGCTATGGGAACGCCATTCGCGTGACCGCGCCCTGAATCAGGTATATATAATCAGTCCAAAGGATGGGCGGGACGTCACGGGCGGGGTGACGTAACGACCCGGAAGCTATAAAAGGGGCAAACAGCGGGCGCCGCACCAGCTTTCTGTCATTCAGCAAGCGCTCTGTGTATATTGTCTGTCCATTTTGTATTGTCTGTCTATTTTGTTGTCTG
>CM075027.1:149423-160862 GCA_037576675.1 Pangasius sanitwongsei
CGGGTCGTTACGTCACCCCGCCCGTGACGTCTCGCCATCAATTAGACAGATTACACATATGATTCAGAGCGCGGTCATGCTGAAGGCATTCCCATAGCGTTTCGACGCAGTGTCTCGTTCCCTTCAGGGAACCATGGTTACATGCGTAACCTGGAGACGTTTTCATGAAAATCCTATAAATTTGGAAAAATGTTCATATTGATTTGATCGACTTCAGATCATATAATCTGCATGGATTACTGCACTCTTATATCTGGAATATACTGTGGAGTTTAAACTTTATTTTATTACACTTCCAGCGTATAGCAGATGCCCTTACCCAGAGCCACTTATAGAAGAGCTTTAGAGTCTCGATCAGAAAGACATCCTCATGCTAGTTCACTCGGTCAGGGACTCAGAGCTCCATCCAGAACATTTAGTCAAAGCCAGTTGTTTTAATCTGTCTGCACAGAGCTGTAGGCTGTAAACAAACACCTCAGCTGATGGAAGATTTAGCGCTTGCTTATTATTATTATTATTATTATTATTATTATTATTATTATTATCATTATTATTATATTTTTATTGGTACAGAAGTGAGTCAAAATAACTTCCACTTTTAGCCTTTTAGCTTTTACCCTGATTGCTCCGTTCGTGCTCCCAGCTCTCTGTGCATGTTACTCTTTATGGACTTTTGTGGGCGTCAAAAATGCAAATGAGCTGTGTCAGGAATGCACTTTGCACTTTACAGTCAACATATGCATGCAAGTATGAAAAAAATCAGCATTACTGAGACTTTTGTAAATCCAGAGGAAAAGTTTAGTTTGGTTTGGCAAACATTTACACACAACTTTATTAGAAGATTGATAAATGAGGCCTAGTGAATGTATTGAACACTTATTCTCCAGCTGTATCCATTCTAGGATTTTTTTCAATGCTGTAATGAAGGATCCTGGACAAAAAAAGACCATTATATTAAGGAAAGAAACTTTTGATATTTTGTTTTATTACACAGACTGAAATAAGGATACCTGCTACATAATTAATCTGTTCATTTTTCTTGGTAAATATTTTATTTAGAAAATGAATTTCATAAATAGAACTTCCCAAATTATATTATTTAAAGATGATTTTTACAACTATGGCCACTCAATTCAGTACATGTATTTGACAAGATATACATTCACTGAGCACTTTATTAGGAACACCTGTACATCTACTCATTCATGCAATTATCTAATCAGCAAATCTAATCATGCAGATTCGGGCCAGCAGCTTCAAGTAATGTGCACATCAACCATCAGAATTTGGGAAAAATGTGATCTCAGTGATTTTGACCTTGATATGATTGTTGGTGCCAGATGGGCTGGTTTGAGTATTTCTATAACTGCTGATCTCATGGGATTTCGCAAACAACAGTCTCTAGAATTTACTCAGAATGGTGCAATAAAGAAAAAACATCCAGTGAGCAGCAGCTCTGCAGACTGAAATGCCTTGTTGATGAGAGAGGGCAATGGTGAATGGCCAGACTGGTTCAAGTTGACAGAAAGGCTACAGTAACTCAGATAACCACTCTGTACAATTGTGGTGAGCAAACAAGCATCTCAGAATGCAAAACATTTCGAACCTTGAGGCAGATGAGCTACAACAGCAGAAGACCACGCTGGGTTCCACTTTTGTCAGCCAGAATTTGGCACCAGCAGCATGAATCCATGGACCCAACCTGCCTTGTGTCGCCAGTCCAGGCTAGTGGAGGTGGTGTAATGGTGTGGGGAATGTTTTCTTGCACACTCTGGGCTCATTAATACCAATCAATCATGGCTTGAATGCCACAGCCTATTTGAGTTCCCTTCCCTTCATGGCCACAATTTACCATCTTCTAACGGCTTATCATTCCAGCATGATGATGCACCATGTCACGAAGCGAAAGTCGTCTCAAACTGGTTTCAGGAACATGACGATGAGTTCAGTGTTCTTCAGGGGCCTTCCCAGTCACCAGACCTGAATCCAGTAGAACACCTTTGGGACGCGGTAGAACAGGAGATTCACAGCTTGAAAGTGCTCCTGAAAAATCTGCAGGAATTGCGTGAAGCACCCATGTCAACATGGACCAGGTGTGTGTGTTGTTATCCCCTGCCTTTCATTTACACACTGATCAGTGGTGTTTGAATTCCGTAGCCGTTCCATTCATTTTTCAGCAACAAAATGCCACCTGAATAAAAACCCTGAACTAATCCCCTTAAGATAATAATCAATAATCTCCGTTTATTATACACACACACACACAAGTACTCAGGCACACACACAATCACACACACACACACACACACACACACACACACTCTATTATCTTCTGTATTATTTCTGTACTGTGTAGTGCACTAGGCAGATTCAGCTCTACAGATACAGATTCTAAACCCTATGTAGTGCACTAGAGAGACATTTGGAGTATTGTTCTATATTCCCTACATAGTGCACTACATCCTATCTGAAATGATGGCTTCTAAACCCTAGATAGTGCACTAGATGTCCACTATCTGAGGTGAATGAGACAGCTCTACTGAACAGTGAACACTTCAGGAGGAGGAAAAACAGAAAATCGGGGCATGTCTGTGTGATGCTGAAGATCTGGAGGTAGTTTTCATGAAGATAAGTGACAGATATTGACCCCCCCACCACCCCCACACACACACAGACACACACACACACACACACACCCCGGGCTGATGGACATGGGATGTGCTCTAAAAGCCAGAGTGTGCGACCTGCTTTTCCTTCTCTGACATCAATCAGACTCGCTGCTCTGACCTTCAGCACCCGCAGTCACTTCCCATGAAATGATCTGCAAATAATCACAAATAGAGACACAACGACTGACAATCCATCACACATCCGCATCACACCACTCGACTTCAGCTCGCTCACTCAGTCCCACAACACATTTGCACACATTTACATTCATTCATTTACCAACAGAATTTTTATTCACAGCTTTAGAGCTCCATGAAACAGAATCCAATCTGAGCTGAAGGTCATAAAAGAGCAATTCAGCCCAAAATGTTCCTCAAAAATGTCCTGAAAATGTCATCAATCAAACTCTGAGACTTGCTTCGTGTCTCAGTATCATCTCCTTTTTTCAGCACCATATACAGCAGGAGTTTTGTATTTTACAGAAACTGTTAGATGATTTACGTCCTACTCGGAGTAATTAATCGAAACAGTCATCAGCTTATGTATGATTTACACAATTTAAATGTTAATGTTAACAAAATCAAAAGGTTCATCTTTAATCAGGAGCCAGGTTGAAATTGCCCAGACGTACAGGTGTGATGATCCACAAACCTTTGACCATATAGCTTATAAATATCTTTCTGTGCATGTTGCTGTGTGTTGTTCTTGTTCCCTTGCTAAATTCCCCAAAGCTAACTTGGTTCTGTTTGTGCGTTATAAAGTCTGTAATCAGCATCGTCACTGTGGAGAACGTCGATGCACATCACAACACCTCGTCAGTGACGCATTAGCGGCTATCGATACAGGCTGAAGATCGCACTCTAGTTTATGTAATATTGCTTAAATGAAATAAACATACATTAACTGCTTATAATCCAGAACTACAAATAAAACAAGCAAAAACTAAAACTCCACCTTTGATGTTCCTGAACTCCAGATATAAATATTAGAACTTGTTTTAGCCTCAGCTGTGAATTTTGCCAGTTAATAAACACAAACCTGTTCATTAAGATGTTGTTTTGTCACAGTGGCAGTCCGTAATGCTCCATCTCCTCTGAGTGTTAAACACTGCGGCTCATTAACCTCAGACTCACCTCAGTGTACTCGAACCGCGAGCTTGTATCTGATGACACTATCGCTGTTCACCTCTGCTTTTTCTCATTAATCTTTACTCCTCATTTATTTGTTTTGTGTTTAATTATCTCTGATGGCTTGTGAGCAGTGCCTAGCGTTAGAACCAGGCGTGGCCAGGCAGCTTTTAACTTCTCTACTGTACAAATCTCAGACATGCCCCAAATCTGACCATCTTTAAATCCAAACTAAAAACATTCGTCTTTTTCCTGTGCCTTTGACCCTTACTAGCACTTTTCTAATTTATATCTTTTATTTCATCTTTATGTTCTTGATTTCTGTAAAACATTTGTGTTTGAAATGTGTTATAAATAAATTCACCTTGTCATGTTAGTGTGTGTGTGTGTGTGTTGGGCTAAATGCACATTAATCATGTGAACAAATCATGTGAAAAAAAATCATATGGAAAAATAAAAACATGCACTACATGTGAAAACATAACACATGAAGTGTCTAAAAACCACACACGTGAAATTTGATCATTCACAGGGAAAGTTTGTGTTACTTTTTCGTAAATATCTCACGATTACACGACTGAGACTTTGTGAAGTGTGTGTGGAGCTCCGGGTTATATTAGGGAGCTAAAGAACAGGAGACAGGTGTGTGATCAGTAATCAGGAGACTGCGAACAGAGATAGAAGTCATGTGACTGGGTCATGTGATGTGGCTTGTAGTACATGAGCTGGGAATTCTGGGTAATGGAGTTGTTGGTTGTTCACTAAGATGTGAGACTTTAGTATAAAGCGTTACTGATTAAACTTTACCTGTACAACTCGAGCATCACATGATCAAATCCTGAATTACATTACAAAATAAATCGTCGTGTTTGTTATGTTGCTCACCGTGTGTGTGTGTGTGTGTGCTGATATTTCAGCTGTGATGTAAGGTATGCTTATGGTGGATTTGAGACTGAGACTTTTTAAAAATAATCCATCAGCATGTTTATTTCATTTCGTCTCATGGTGGTCGGTGGAACAGGATCGCATTAAAAAACACTGATGTGTGTGTGTTTCTCTCAGAGCAGAGTGCTTTCAGAAGTTCAAGGGTTTATTTATTTATTTGTGGTTTTTTTTAGAAAATCACACTTCTTTCTCACAAGATTAATCAATTAACAGTCCAGTGAGGAAGTGAGTGAAAAGAATCAGGATGAAGGTCTGAGTGTTGGTGAGAAACTCGTTAGCGAGTATAAGCAGCTTTTTTAATGAATCTGAGATAATTCTGTGCCAATGTTTCTTAACTTCGCTGCTCACAATTTTATTTTTGCCTCCAAAGCCAAACAGAATAAAATCAGCCTCCTACTCGCTGCAGTTAGACTAAATGTTGAGAAATAAAATACACTTTTATTATTATTAATAATAATAAATCTGATTTAGGTTCTAGCGAGGACTCTGTGGAACAGCGTTGTTATGGTTACAGCATGAACATTGCAAGAGTCTTATTTTTTAATAGGCACAAAAAGTTCCAGCAATTTTAATAAATAAAAACCTCAGAGTGTGAGTACAGTGTGTGTTTGATTGCACATTTGTGAGTTAGAATTATGAGTTATAATGAAAGGCAATAAATCAGAATGAAAATGTCATAGTGGACAGAAAGATGAACATATTTCTAATCTTCCGTGAGGACGTCAGTAACTGACAGACGTGTTTCAAATAGAAAGTGGCCTTTAATCCTTCAGAGTTTTATTGTTAAAATAAATATTTTTTTTCACAGGAACCGTTTATCGTTTTCAGGATAATAAGAGAGTTTGAGCGTTTTAGTGCTTGCAGTAAACTCACCTGCATAATTGTGATTTTGTAGAGCGTTTCTAATCCAGGAAGTGAAGCGTTACAGCAGTAATTTAGACGGCTGATGGAAAATAAACCTCAGGAAATAAAGCCATTGCTCCAAATCACATAATCATCAGCACAGCGATCACACCGACACGCTGACTCAGAGATAAAATCAACAGCATCCATAACCGTCAATCACTATCACATATACTACTCACTGAGAAACAAGAGGGCCGCGTCCCAAATTTGTGAAGTTACTTCACTTTAAAACACTTCTGCCAGTAGTGTGTGATCTTTACCCATCCATCAGCTCCTGAAACATCCAGCTTTAAGATTTAAAATAAGAGAAATTTAAGCAGGATCTCAGCTGGACACCTAAATCAGGGGAATAAAAGACAAAACCAAAGCTGCACAGAAAGATCAAACCAAAAATAATCAACCCGCTCTAATCAACCTGCTGAAATCGAAATCAGAAACGTGTGATTGGCTCAATAGCACGCCCTAAACCTCACGCCCTGAACCTCACGCCCTGAACCTCACGGCCTACACATCACGCCCTGAACCTCGCGCCCTGAACCTCGCGGCCTGAACCTCGCACCCTGAACCTCGCGCCCTGAACCTCGCGGCCTAAACCTCACGTCCTACACATCATGCCCTAAACCACATGTCCTAAATATAACAACATCTTCTTCTTCCTGTTTTTTATATAATTTCTTTTAACTATTATAATTTATATGCCATCCAGCCATCTTTCCTCTATGTCTTTTTGTTCTTCTTCTGCAGCTTACTTCTTCTTCTTCTTCTGGACTTGGTAAATACAACCAGCTTTTACACATCAACTGAACTAATGTGGGCACTTCTAGCCTCTCCATGATGTTCACACAGTCTTCTGTCTTGGATAGACTCAGCTGGTGGAAATAGTGACTGAGGGAGTTTAGGTTCTTCTCCAGGGCAGCTTTGATATTCTTGAAAAATTTGTCTGCAGAACCAAGAGCAGAGTCATCTGTGTAGGTGTATTGGGATCATTCGCCTACAGGCATGACAGATGTATGGATGTTCAATAAAACAGAAGCCAGGGCTGATCCCATCCCTCGGGGAGACCTTTATGGAATCTCCTCTTTTTGCTTCTATGGCCATTTGATATCTCTAGGATGAAAGATTGATCTTGGAAGAGAAACCTCATGAGTTTGCCTTCAGATAGGGTCTTCAACAGCTTCAGGTACAGGCATCTGTGCCAAACTGTGTCATAAACAGCAGTCAGTTCTACGAAAACTGTGCTGAAATTCTCATTCCTCTGGAAGGCTGCTTCAGTGTCGTTGATGAGGTTGGATACCTGGTCTGTGGTGATCTGATGTGGAGGGTCAACGTGGATGTCATTTCCTGAGGCTTTTCCATTTTTGAGGGACCTGATGGTCTCTGGTGTTGGACAGCTCATTGGTCTCAGCCTTGACTTGGTGAAAATCTTTGCATCTGGGAAGTGATCTTTCCACCTTCCATTGTTGACCATACCTGATGTGATGGAGTTGGTCAAGACCTGGCAGGGCTTAGATAGACTGTTTCTGCTGGTAAGATGGTCAAGTGTATTCCAGGCCTTTCTGCTGGAGTGGGTAAAATTGACATTGCTGATGTTTTCCTCCAATCTTTGTTGTCTGTTTTGTTCTAAGAGGTCCAGGAGCTGATCACCAATCTGAGACCGAAGTTCTTGATCACTGGTGTTTTCATATGCTTTGTAGAGCTCATCACAGTCTTTGGTCCAGCCAGGGACATACAGGTTTCTTCAGCCTCTTGAGAAGGTGTACTTTGCAGCCAGTCAGAGAATGGAGAAAAAGCAGAGTAGGCTTCATTCACATTGGATAACCATGATGTCAGCTTTCTGGCAAGTTCAGTGAACCTGGGCCAATTGGCCTTCCTGAAGTTACCCCATTCTTCATGGAGGCTTGAGATGGTGACCTTATTGTTGCTGGAAATGACAGTTGAGCAATGTCTGGATCTAGGACACTTAGCGAGAACCAGTCTTGAGCAACAGTTGTTGATGTTGTTAGACAAAAACGATAGGGCTGGGCAGGTCCAGGTGCCATGACTACCAGAATAGAAGGTATGAGGATCCTTGTTGTCAAAGAGCATGTGGAGGTTTTGCACCTCAGCCCAGTTGCTTGTGGCAAGACCATTCTTTTCTGTGTTACAGTAGCCCTGCTTGGAACTTCTACTGTTGAAATTGCCACAAACAAAAGAGTTTGCAGGAATGAACTGGAGAGATGACATTTCCAGTTCAAAAAGATGCCTTGTTTAGCGTATGTGGGGATGCCATGCTTCCTGTGCACAATGAAACTGACAAGGTCAAAGCCTTCCAACTGGAGCTTGTTTTCAGACTCAGAATAAGTTTCCTAGAGTAAGATGATGGTTTCATGGTGTTGGTCAGCAGTGTGTTGGATGACATCTCTTTTGGTTCTGGTCAAACCTTCCACATATATTGTCAGGATGGGCATGTTGGTACCAGCCATGATGCTGGTCCTGATGAGGGTGCATGCTCCCTAATGCATAGCATTTTCTAGGCAGCAACTCACAGTTCTCTTGGTTGGCTGTTGATCTGCTTGAGTGCAAGTTTCCTTAACAGGGCCACAAGAGGGAATGTAGCAGTCTTGACCTGTTGTCTTGGAGTTTTGGAGTAAATTATAAAAGTTACAAAATCATTCTGAAAAGTAAGAGTGAGATTAAACAGGGAAGTGTATCAGTGTTTGTGGAGCTGTAATGTTGAATGTGGAGATGAATGCTGAGAGGTCATGAGCTCCAGAGAATAAAAACACAAAAACCTCTTCACTGCTTTTCTGTTGTGAATACAGTAAAAGGACAGCAGCGTAGAGAGAGAAGACGACAGCACTCCTCCATTCATTCTCCAGCATTCATCAGCACACACTGCTTTCTCCTGGCACTGAGATTTATAACTAAGAACATTTCAGAAAGAGACTGAGCAACAAAAAGAAAAAAGAAGAGTAGGAATGGAAGGGAATATCAATGAAAGGCAGGAGGCATTTGTAAGGCTGAAGAAAAGCTGATTGCATTCGAGAGAGCTGAGAGTCAGAATAGATTTCTGAAAAAGAAAAAAAGAAGAGGAATGACAGAGGAAGAAGTGAAATAATTGATGGATTAGAAAAAAAAGATGAATGTTGGGCAGAAATGCTGTTTTTTTTTCATGACATATGAAGATTGGAGACAGTTCCTGCATTCCATCACTGATTTAACACCTACTCCAGTGAGACGTGTGAATTTCCCTGAACACTTACACACCACGTTTCCTTCACACTGTGTACAGGGTCATAGCAACCCCCTAACTAACTCATTAAAGAGCTAGTGTGCTAATTAGCATAGTTGCTAACTGGCTAGAAGAGCAACAGCACCATCAGTGTCATGTACAGATGGAGGAATAACACATTATTGCTCCAGTTCATAAACAGTTTCAGCCACAAAAAAGGAAAGCATGGCAGAGTGCAGCAAAGGATTCTGGGTAAACTATGAAGTGTACAGGAAAGTCGACTAGAAACTCATTTAACACTCATCTAACACACTTCATTGCAGACACATTGCTTTAACAAAATAATGTAGAAAAACTAAAGCAGAATCATCAATGTGATGTAATCTTTCTTTTCTCTTCTTCTTTTTCTCTTATTTTTAATGGTCAGTCTGTTCATCTATCCATTTCCTGTTTTTCTACACATCATGGCAGGTTAAAGACTTTTCTTCTTTTTCTTGTTCTCCTTGGTGTTCATCCAGACAACTTCTTCATCTACGATTATGACACAGCCTCGTGCTCGTGTGTGTGTGTGTATGTGTGCAGGAAGAGAGTGTTATGGAATTTATGGGCTGTGGTTATTACTCCACATGTAAAGTAGATTATCTCGCTGCCTCGTCTCATATAGAAGTATGGAAATAGCACAGTGTGTGTGTGTGTGTGTGTGTGTGTGTGAGTGGTGACAGCGTGAGATCTGTGTTTGGAGGAAATTTAAATATAGGTGTGGTGTTATCGGTGCAGTTCCCAGTGTAAGGTTTGGGACGGTGTACAGGTGGATGAGAACATGAGGAGAAGAGCAGAACCCAGCGCTGCTTGGGTGTCAGTTACACGTCTGAGGAACAGAGACATTAAACAAACATGACCTCCGGCCCTAGTTCCAGATAACAGAGCTTTAATGGTGCATTTAAAACCTCCCAGAGTGCATTATGGGTAATATACACACACTCCTCACAAACACACACTCACACCCACAAAACACACACACTGATATAAGCACTGTATGAACACTACAACACCAAATAACCATCATTAGGAAGAGCAGTGTGTGTGTGTGTGTGTTCTACTGTGTTTGTGATTTGTGAAGTGTTAAAATCACACACACACAAAAAACCATTCCAATAAAGTTGTATGTAAAAAGATTCAGCTTTATCTTAAATGCTAAAACTGATGTCTTGTAGACTGGTTCTTCAAGGTTCTACACGTGGTGAGGGAACGTTGAATCTACACAGATCCGTCTCTCTCTCTCAGCCTGAAGAGTGTTTAACCCTCCTGTAGTTCACGCTGCTCCTCACGGCTATGTCTCCTTTCCCCCTCAGCCGTCTCCCGAGTTTTTAGATTTTATCAGATTCGGCTGCACACGCAGTTTTGTGTTAGAAAAATCGTTTAAACATTTAAATTATTTGTTCCATGTGAATGTAAAGGTTTATAAGATGTTCTTTTGACCTGAGCAGGACAGAAGGTGTTAAATCAGGAGTGTGTGAGCTAACCCTAATCCTCTGGATCAATCGTCCACTCGGCGCCGGTATTGACCTGCGGCTTCCTGCAGCTCGGCTCAATAACACTCCGGCTGTGTGCTTCTGAATATCGGCAGGTGAAAGGAGGATTAGGATTGAGCTGTGTGTGTGTGTGTGTGTGTGTGTGTGCACCTTATAATGTATTGGTATCGACCAACCACACCTCTACAAACCCAGCACAGCATTTCAGAGAGAAAAATAAAATAAAAAAAAAACAGTAATGAAATGCATGAAAGAGAGTGGAGAGAGGGTGAGACAGACATGGGGGAGGGAAAAAAGAGAGAGAGAGAGAGAGAGAGATTAAAGTGCTAAGAATTTTCCACAGTGTACTGAAACTCATCATATTATACAGCAGTGAGGTGAGGAGACCCATCATTATAATCATCATGCTCTTCATCATCTTCATCATCATCATCATCACAAAGCCTACAGAAATATTCCACCATGATTTTTGCAAACATAGAGTTAGTTCTGAAAGTTCTCCAAAATAAAGGCTTGAATTCCAGCTATATTTAAATCAAACGTGTGTGTGTGTGTGTGTGCGCAAGAGAGAGAGAGAGAGAGAGACTTGACTTTGACAGTCCTTCTTTTAAAAAATAGCATTGTTAAATACCTACTTAAATAAATGAATAGTTAAATGCATAAATAAAAAGGTGGATAAAAACACAAACGTAATGATTAGAACACCATGATAATTTGCTTTAAAAAGTCAATTAAAACCTTATTTATACAATAAGTTTCTTGGAGAGACATAAATATCACCTGTAAAAGCATTTAATTTAAGAGTAAGTGCTTCTGTTAAAAGGTTAAGATTAATGATTCATTTTCAATACAACATAAAACCTCGTCCTGCCCCGAGACCTTACAGATGTCCTGCAGTCTGTGTGTCATTTTAAAGTAAGAAAACTCAACTCTGAGTCTTCAAAAGGGCTTTTATCACCAGTTCTGGGTTGAGTGGTCCACTGCCTTTTATTTTGTTTTTTCGTGTGAGCCAGGTAGATGGTTTGGCCTGACCTATTAAAGAAACTGA
>CM075027.1:277638-290138 GCA_037576675.1 Pangasius sanitwongsei
CCCCGAGTTCCACAAGTTCACTCTCGGACTCTGTGCTTATTAACTGTTATAACGTGGTTGTGTAACTGTATTAATGTATAACGCGTGTCGATTGCTGCGATCCGGAGCTATCGTATCCGCAGCCTCTCCACGACAGAACGCGATCATGTGACCAGCGTGCTCGCTCTGTATGTGAACTCTATGTGTGCAGATAGAGACCTCTAGTGTTGAAACAGTGCAGCTGCGTTAGATGCGTGATTAACAGAACGCTGATATCGCACGTTTCCACGGTGCACATCGTCACAGTTTTGCATCGCGATGTAACATGACACCTCTAATCCTCATTAATAACGGGAATGTAATAAAGCTGTACAGGCCACGCCCACAAGAGAGAACCGTACACTCATTAACGTCTCCTGATAGAATGCCAACTGCAGTCACATGACCTAATGACATCATAAGCAACATAACCGGCTTTTTTAAATACTACAGAGATTTTACAGTGAGTTTAATTAAAGCATGTTTTTCTTAATAATAATAATAATAATAACTGTCAACTTTTTTTCCTTCAGCACGACTTTCAGTTGCCAAAAAATTACAAGGAGAAGGAGGCGTTCAGACAGCTGATCAGAGACGGTGAGAGTCATTAAACCAGCTGTCTGTTATCTTCGTCGTGGTCTTTAGTTACTTGTCCTCTTTTAGTCTCTTTTTATTTTAAGTGAAATTTAACGAGACCTCACTGTGATCCTCATCCTGACTTTTCATCTCTCAGGGATTCGTACGAATGAAAACGGCGCTCAGGAGGAGGAGGAGAACTTTGATGAAGCCATTAAGAACGTCAACACGGCTTTAAATGCCACTAAGGTCTGTGTGTGTCTGTGTGTGTGTGTGCGTATGTGTGTGTGTGTGTGCGTATGTGTCTGTGTGTGTGCGTATGTGTCTGTGATCATCTCCAATATTCACTTGGCACTTGTGTGGGATTGATTAATGTGCTGATGTGCGTGTGTGTATGTGTGTGTGTGTGTATGTGTCTGTGCGTGTGTGTGCGCGCGCGTGTGTGTGTGTGTATGTATGTGTGTGCGTGTGTGTGTGTATGTGTGTGTGTAGATCTGCAGCAGTGTGGAGGAGATCTTCAGGGCTGAGCAGTGTGAGAACATCACCTCACAGGTCAGACACTTCAGCACTCACTTTATTGTAATCACGGCCCAGATGTTTATGAGAACCACTATCTGTAACATCTGTATTCTCATGTTTACATCCACCCTTCATGGGATTATAAATGAGTGTAAAAAACATCTGTGTAAACATCTGTGTAAACAGACTCCGGCGTTTTGGGTGATGGCTCGAGGTGTGAGGGATTTTGTACAGAACGAGGGGAACGGGAAGCTCCCCCTGCGCGGCACCATCCCGGATATGATCTCTGACTCGGATAAATTCATCAACCTGCAAAATGTGTACGTATACACACACACACAGGCACACACACGCACACACAGACACACGCGCGCACACACACACACACACACGCACACTGATGCACAAACACATACTCATGCAGATTGACAGAGATACACAGATGTACGCACACTAACATTTGGGAATTGAGTTGTAAATGTGTTAATTGCACCTCTGTGTGTGTGTGTGTGTGTGTGTGTGTGTGTAGTTACAGGGAGAAGGCAATGCAGGACGCTGCTGTTGTGGCCAAACACATCGAGTCTCATCTTCAGGCTGTTGGGAAGGTAACACACACACACACACAGTACAGAGTGCAGTGTGTGTGGGTCAGAGGATTATCTCCCCCGTGTGTGGTACAGTTTTGCCTCTAATTATTTTTTTTCTGTCTCGTCACTCTGAAGCCGGTAGAGAGCGTCTCCGAGCAGGACATCAAACTGTTCTGTGAGTAACACACGCGCACACACACACACACACTCATATATACACACACACACTCATACACACTGACACACACTCACACACACTCATACACACACTCACTCACACACACTGACACACACACACACACACACACTGACACACTCATACACACTCACACACACTGACACACACTCATACACACTGACATACACTCACACACACTCGCACACACTCACACACACTGACACACACTCACACACACTGACATACACTCATACACATTGACACACACTGACAGACTCACACACACTGATACACACTCACGCACTGACACACTCACACACTCATACACATTGACACACACTGACACACTCTGACACACACTGATACACACTGACACACACTGATACACTCTGACACACACTGATACACACTGACACACACTGATACACACTGACACACACTGATACACACTCATACACATTGACACACACTGATACACTCTGACACACACTCATACACACTGACACACTGACACACACTGATACATACTCACACACTGACACACACACACTCATACACATTGACACACTCTGACACACACTGACACACTGATACACTCTGACACACACTGACACACTCTGACACACTCTGACACACACTCCTACACACTGACACACACTCATACACACTCACACACTGACACACTCACACACTTATGCACACTCATACACATTGACACACACTGACACACTCATAAACACACTGACACACTCACACACTCATACAGACTCATACACATTGACACACTCACACACACTGACACACACTGATACACTCTGACACACACTCATACACACACTGATACACACTCACACACTGACACACTCACACACTCATACACACTCATACACATTGACACACACTGACACACACTGATACACTCTGACACACACTGATACACTCTGACACACACTCATACACACACTGATACACACTCACACACTCATACACACTGAAACACACTCACACACTGATACACACTGACACACACACACTGATACGCACTGACACACACTCACACACTGATATACACTGACACACACTGACACACTCATACACACTGAAACACACTCACACACTGATACGCACTGACACACACTGATACGCACTGACACACACTCACACACTGATACGCACTGACACACACTGATACACACTGACACACACTCATACACACTGACACACACATACACACTGACACACACTCACACACTGATACGCACTGACACACACTCACACACTGATATGCACTGACACACTCACACACTGATACGCACTGACACACACTCACACACTGATATGCACTGACACACTCACACACTGATACACACTGACACACTCACACACTGATACACACTCACACACTGATACACACTCACACACTGATATGCACTGACACACACTCACACACTGATACACACTGATACACACTCACACACTGATATGCACTGACACACACTCACACACTGATACACAATGACACACACTCACACACTGATACGCACTGACACACACTCACACACTGATGCGCACTGACACACTCACACACTGATACGCACTGACACACACTCACACACTGATACGCACTGATACACACACACACACTGATACGCACTGACACACACTCACACACTGATACGCACTGATACACACTCACACACTGATACACAATGACACACACTCACACTGATACGCACTGACACACACTCACACACTGATA
Organism: Pangasius sanitwongsei; assembly: GCA_037576675.1. NCBI lineage: Eukaryota > Metazoa > Chordata > Actinopteri > Siluriformes > Pangasiidae > Pangasius > Pangasius sanitwongsei. Next base: position 281,276 of record CM075027.1, read on the forward strand.
TGCACTGCCACACTCACACACTGATACGCACTGACACACTCACACACTGATATGCACTGACACACACTCACATACTGACACACACTGATACACACTGACACACACTCGTACACACTGATACACACTGACACACACTGACGCACACTCGTACGCACTGATACACACTGACACACACTGACACACACTCGTACGCACTGATACACACTGACACACACTGACACACACTCGTACGCACTGACACACACTGACACACACTGACACACACTCGTACGCACTGATACACACTGACACACACTGACACACTCGTATGCACTGATACACACTGACACACACTCATAAACAATTATTCAGTATTCAGCACATCACGTTTACAGAAATGTGCGATTGGAACTGAGCATTTTGTGTGTGTGTGTGTGTGTGTGCGCATGTGCGTGTGTGTGTGTGTGTGCATGTGCTCTGACTCAGTATGTGCTGTTGTGTAACTCTGCTGTTTACCTGTGCAGGTAAGAATGCGGCGTTCCTGCGGGTTATCCACTGCAGATCTCTCTCTGAAGAATACAGTGTGGAAACTATTAACAAGGACGAGATCAGTGAGTCTCTCTCTCTCTCTATCTCACACACGCACACACAAACACACACGCGCACACACACACACACAAGCACACACACACAAACACACACGCGCACGCACACACAAACACACAAACGCGCACGCACGCGCACACACACACAAGCACACACACGCATGCACACACAAACACACACGCACACACAAACACAGGCACACACACACGCACGCACACACACACACAGTGGCTGTATGTGTATAATGTGTACACTGTCTAATTGTCACAAGATTACACACCTCGTTTACACACACACTTCCATTAGAGCGCTGTAAAATGACCGTGTGTGTGTGTGTGTGTGTGTGTGTTCTCAGCTTCCTGTATGGATAATCCAGACAGTGAGATGGTTCTGTATCTCATGCTGCGTTCTGTGGATCGTTTCTACCAGCAGCACTCCAGATACCCAGGTACTATCAGAACCATCAGAACCAGTAAAACCATCAGAAACCATTAGAATGACTAAAAACCATTAAAAACCATCAGAACCCCCTAAAACTACCACGAGTAAACCATCAGAACTACTTAAACCCTTTATACCATCAAATCCAGTAAAAATAACGCTAGTAAAATACATTAAACCAGTAAAACCAGTTAAAACCATCAGGACCAGTACATTATTTCCATAGTGGCTGACTGATAGCTTTAGAACAGGGCTGATGTGTGTGTGTGTGTGTGTGTCAGGTGTGTATAATTACCAGGTGGAGGAGGACATCAGCAGGTTGAAGGTGTGTGTGAACAGTCTGCTGCAGGAGTACTCACTCAACGTCAATGTTAAAGACGACTACGTCCACGAGTTGTGAGTGAACATCACTGTGATGTCACTTCCTCCCTACACATCTGTTTTTATTTATTTAATATCATTCAGTAACAGTACTAATAATTACAGTATTACAGTATAAGTACAGTATTAATAATTAATAATATTATTACAAGCAGTGATGTAATCTCCCGCTGATGTTAATATATTTACTGTGTGTGTGTGTGTGTGTGTGCACTTGTGTGTGTGTGTGTGTGTGTGTGCACGTGTGTGTGTGTGTGTGTTAGTTGCCGTTACGGAGCTGCAGAGCCACACACAGTCGCAGCATTACTGGGAGGTGAGTTTACACACACACACACACACACGCACGCGCATGACAGTGATATTCAGTGATATCATGCTGAGTGCTGCACTCTGATTGGTCCGAAGGTGTTGATTAGTTTTCTATAACAGCAGCTCTGACAGTAGCGCAGGGTTATATTAATGCACTCGTTCTAATATGTTATCGTTTCTATAGCAACAGCTCATTCACAGGGTGAAGTTTTCTATAAGGAGAATGTGTTTATGTAATATTAATGGAAGGAGTCTCCAGTGTCAGTGCTTTGTAACAGTCAGAGGTGAAGCTGTAATTTATTTTATTTTAATTTGTAATTTTTCCTACATCTTCAGGACAGAGGAGTTTACGCTGCTTTGCGGTTTCTCAGTAACGTGCGTAACAAGCTGCAATTTTTTTTTTTGTCTTATTAACGAACTTGAAGAGAGAGAATAAAGAGAGGCTGGTGAGGGAACGACTGTTTATAGCTGCTATAACGTAAGCGACAACAGGAACTCACTCGTTTCACCGACATTCCACAACATTAAATGTAACTATAAACGGATAAAAGTATGACGTGTCGTTCTTTAAGTAATTCGAATTCGTACCCTTTGGCAGTTAGCGGTGGTGTAAGAGGAGTAAGGCAGGTTAGTGATGTGCTGCTCCCCCTGCTGGTCGCTTTGTGTATAACGTGCTCTCGCTCCTCTTTACAGGAGCTGCAGCTCAGGAAGCCATCAAACTCATCACACACCAGTTTGTGCCGTTTAACAACACGTTCATCTACAACGCCATGGCCCAGACATCAGCCACCTTCCAGCTCTGAGACTCGTGAACTAATTTGTGCGTGTGTGTGTGTGTGTGTGTTTTATTCAGCACGATTAAGTCATTACTGTGTTCTTAAAGTTACTGTTCATCAATAAACACTGCATCAGTAATAAATACTGACTCTAATAAAAAAAACCAGCGCTGTGTTTATATCTTTTGTTATTTAACGTGATTCGGGGTCAGATCAGTGTCTTTATTCCCTACACGCCTCAGAGTGCATTATGGGTATTCTCTACCTGATTGAACACAACATTTTCAGAAACTCTGCTCTGTGGCGTTAAACTCCATCCTGAAACACATGAAATATGTTTAGATTAAAACATTGCTGATGTGTTTTGAGATTCCGGTGCTGATCTGTTGTTTGTTTTTAATCATTCCTGACAAGCTAGCGGTTGTGTGCTGTGATGATGTCACCGGAGGACACGGTGTTATTGTTCTCGCAGTTATAGCAGTTATAATGGAGTTTAACAGCAGGAGAAAAAAAATCAACGATCTTAAATGGAAGTGATGAAGGTGAAGAGCGAGAGCTTCTGTTCTCACGCGCTTCTCCAGCGATGGTGAGCGTGACGTTAATGAGAAATCCTGAGCAGATGTAGTGGAGATCGTCTCAGAAATCACCGCAGTGTGACACCATTTCACTGTCTGTGTAAGAAAAGGCCGTGTTCAGGTAAACTGCGCTCCTGAAGTGTACACTAGACTCGATCCCTCATCTAAAGGATGAAGGGAAGTGTTCAGATTTGAATTGGGACACAGCCTCAGTGCAGTTGTAAGAGTTATTCTGCTCACACACAGCAGATGGCGCTCTTCTCTACGCTCTTCTTTTTTTTTTTTTTACTGATTTCTACCCAGAGGAAATAAAAGCCGCCTCATTTCCTCTGCTATCAGCACATTCCACTGCTGAGTGAATAATTCATAACTGCGGGCTGCTCTTAAATTGATCTGTTGAACAGGACAATGTGGGAGTGGAGTGTGTGTGTGAGTCACTGCAGCAGTAAACCTCTCTCTCTCACACACACACACACACACACACACACAGTAAACCCTCAGCATGCCCAGAGCTGCAGATTTCTGAATTATTAAAGCACATGTGTATTAAATCTGAGGAATATGTAGAGTTCAGAGAGAAACACTCGCTCTTCACGGTGTTCATGTTCCTGCAGTGGAAATTTGCCCCGAGCCTTTTTACCCCTGCATCTAATCACACACATCACCAGGCCAGGCCTCTTTTCTGTCTTCTGCTAAAGGATTAAACATGTTAAAGAAGCAGTTCACAGTGTTACACTGCTGTGCATAAGTATTCACCCCCCGAATCCCCCCTTCAGCTCGTCCACAGTGTGTAGTGTTACAGTCTGGAGCTGAAATGGACTTCACTGGGATTTTAGGTCAGGAATCTACACAAAACATCCCATAATACTGAAGTGGAGGTTGTGAGTGTATAAGTATTCGCCCCCTAAATTAGTTCAGTTTCCATCAGAAGTCACAAAAATAGTTGAAAGGAGTTGATCTGTGTGCAATTAAAGTGTCTCGTGATCTCAGTATTAATACAGCGTCAGGAAGAACAAGTCCAGGACAAAGTTCTGGAAAAATATCAGGATTTGGTTATAAAAAAAATCCCAAACTCTGAACCTCCTGCAGTGGGACATTAAATCTGTTATTAAAACCGTAAAGAATGCGACAGAACCGAGACTCTGCCTCGAGGAGACCGTCCACCTGAAGTCAGTGAGTCAGTGAGTGAGTAAAGAGGGGATTAGTCAGAGACACAACTGAGAGGACAAAGAGAACTCTGAAGGAGCTGGAGATCCACAGCTCAGATGGAGAACCACAACCTGAACACTCCACACAACCCAAACACTTACACTAAACACAACCTGAACACTTACACTAAAGACAGCCCGAACACTTACACTCCACACAGACTGAACACTCCACACAGCTGGAAGAATGATGAGCTGAATGAAATCACATTTGGAGAAAAACATGGAAAAAGTTTCTCTGGTCTGAAGAGACCAACACTGAACTTTTTAGTACTATGTTTTACAGAAACCCATCACTGCTCATCACCCTGAGAAGACCGTCTCCACTGTGAAGCATGGTGCTGGTAGCATCATGTCGTGGAGATGCTTTTGTTCAGCAGGGTGTGAGACGGCTGCACACAAATACAGGACAATGCTAGGAGAAAACCTATTCCAGACTGGAGGCGGAGCTTCACCTTCCAACAGGGCAATAAAGCATACTGGCAATACTTCACTGGAGTGGTTCAGCACCAGGAACGGCCCAGTCAAAGCCCAGACCTCAATCTCATCCAGAATCTTTAAAACCTGTCCATCCAGTCTGACAGATCTGGAGTAATTTTACCACGAAGAAAGATCAAAAACATCAGGATCCATATGCGCAAAACCTGATAGTGACATACCAAAAAAGACTTTAATAAAAATGATACACTGCACTTTTAATAAAGAGAACAGCTGTTCAGAAGCTGTCACCTTTGACCCTTACTGCGGTAGGGCACTCGATGTGGAGGGTGTAGGGTGCCGCTAACGTCACACGTGAAAAACACTGTCTCTGTGGTGTGATGAACACTGTTCCTACAGCAGTGTGTATAAATACACTGAGAACTATGGCATCTTCTCCATATACGGGCTTTAATGCCTCCTCCATGTTTATGTGATTCACTCGCCAGAGGCAGAGTTTAGGAGCCAGTGTGTGTGAACCCTGAGGACCATGAGGAAGGATGAAGGATGAAGAAAAGCTAAAAGGCTAATAGATGCAGCCCTGGATGTCTCTGTCTTGTCTCTGAGGCAGTGGGACAGATGCCCACGCTGAATCACAGCCGAGTGTAAATCAGAATTAAAGAGGATGTCAGGGTTAAAACCAGGCTGTGAGTCACAGGCTATAAAATAAAATAAAATCAGAGTCCTTGAGAAAGTCGAGATCCATCCAATTAATGCCTAAAGGACGAAAACCAACAGCAGGTCAACGTTTTAATCCCAGTTCAAACAGGGTCAGGTACGGTTCATTAAGGAGGAGCTGGACAGACACTGTAAGGGTGAGAATGAGAACTAATTAAGGGGAGAAGAGTGTGTACAGTTTATTTAGTTAGCACTGGAGCTATGAGGCTAATGTAGCTAACGAATAAGGGAAACATATCGCTCCTTGGTCTTCTGTGTTTAGGTTCTCTGACAAACTCTCCAAGGAACAGGTATATTTATATTGAGATCATTTGACACCTGATGATGATGATGATGGTGAAGTTTGTTCTAATTGTACAATATCTTAACTTTTTTCTTCAGTAATTTGCTATATTTAGAGTGAAACGCCTCCATGCTTTTGCACATTGATACCCGATGAATTAATATTTATATTATAATTTATTTACTGATTTATTCTATATACTATAACACTGACACATTCTCTCTGACATGTTTGTTATTAAGGGCAGCAGAATGTGATTTTGGGTGTCGCTGCTCTTCCACACATTAGCAGCTCTGGGTTAAAGTTTAACTCGCTCGTTTCCTGCAGTTATCGATAGTTTGTGGATTTAAAGTTTGCATTCTTTAATACACACATTTTTAAAGTGAATAAGTCGTAACGAATCGATCAGTTGGCTCAGTAAAGTGTCTTCTGCGGGTGTAGATAATTTAATCACTCGGAGTCAGAAGTAAAGACGGCACATAAACGCTCTTCATCACTTCACTGTGATAAAGTCCATTATTAACACTCTGGAGTTTAACTTTTTATTTTAGAGGAGAAAAGTAATTCCTGCACCTGAGGAGATTTGTGTGTGTGTGAATCTGTGTACTCTGTGTTCACGAGTCCCGAGTAGCTGTTCTACTGCCATACAGCAGCTTCTTCACACACATGCTGTGTGTGAAAACACATGATAGTGGTACAGTGGCTCTGTTATTCCCTCATTGACGGCCCTCATTCAGGAAGAACAGATAACCTCACTCACGGACTCCTACAGAGCAGAAGCACACTGAATGTGGCTTTTTAACATTTTTAAAGCTTTTTAAACTAAATTTTTTTTAAACTCTATTCAAGGCTTCAGCTGTGTGCTGAGGCGTTATCCAATCGCTCTAAAATATCTGCACATGAGTCACACAATCCCAGTGTATTGGATCTTCTCTTTCACCACATTGACATCACACATGACTTATAACTACTAAAACAGAGAAATATTTAATAAACTATATCTAATGGAGCAATTTAGAGAATACATACAGTACAGTAGTGCGGGGAAACGGTGTGGTATTGGTTTTGAAATATAGTGAAGTGATGACACAAATAATAAACTAAGGAATAAATGAAGTGGGTAAGTAAGCAAGTTTACTGTCATTCTAATTCAACACAAAGCTGAGAATCGAAAGAAATACAGTTTCTCAAACCAATATATACATATACATATATACACCTACACGTGTGTGAATACGCAGTGGAAATCGTAGTGCATCATAGTACAGTGTTTATGGTGCTATAAGTCTCATTGTGAAGAGGTATGAAAGAGGTGTGAAAGTTTAAAACTGAGACGAGGAGGAGGAGGAGGAGGAGGACCTGTTTAGAAGCCTTATAGCTTGTGGATAGACGCTATTCATGAGTCTTGAGGATTTGGCTCGATTGCTGCGCAGTCTTTTCTCAGAGGGGAGCGAGGTGAAGAGTTTGTGTGATGGATGAGTAGAGTCTGCCCAGGTGCTTCAGGCCTGCCTTGTACACCTCTCTGTGTAGATGTTATTAATATTAGTGAGGCTGGTGCCTGTGACTCGCTGGGCATTCTTCACCACCCTCTGATTCAGTACAGTTACCATACCAGACTGCAGCGCTGTGGCTCAGGACTCAGTGGTTCTCCTGTAGAAGCTGGTAAGAACCACTGAGTGCATACCTGCTTTTTTTTTAACTTCCTCAAGAAGTAGAGGCGTTGGTGTGCCTTTTTAGCTAAAAGTGAGGAGTTCAGAGTCCACGTGATGTCGCATGGACCTGAAACTGGACACCTGATCCACAGGTGTGACACTGATGTATACACGTTGGTGTGTAGATTGTGTCCTCCTAAAGTCCACCACCATCTCCTTTGTTTTACTGACATTAAAGACGAGGTTATTATCCTTGCACCAGTCCTCACGCTGTTGCACCTCATCCCTGTGTGCCACCTCATTATTTGTGTTGAGTCAAACAGTTGTGCTGTCGTGAGCAAATATAATGATCTGGTTGCTCTGATGTTTATAACACAATTGTGTGTGATCAGGGTGAATAAAAGCGGGTTTAGAACACAACCCTGGGGTGTTCCAGTGTTGAGGGTGATGGTGTGAGATGTTTTGTTGTTAATCCTTACTGTTTGGTGTCTGCAACTCAGAAAGTCCAGGTTCTAGTGGCAGATTGAGGATTGCAAACCAAGTGAGAGGAGTTTCTCCATTAGCTTCAGGGAAATGACAGTAATAAAGTCTACAAACAACAGGCTTACATAAGAGTTTTTCTTCTTCATAAAGAGGCTAAAAACAGATGAAATACAAACATACAGGCCAAATAATGAACACAACCAATCTACAGTGTACAGTAATGTTAATCAAATCAAAAACAAACAGACCAGTCTTATTATTAATACCATTATTTATCACAACATTTCATCCGAATTAGGAACAGAAAAAATCATTTTATTGCACTTTAGTTTTTATTAAAATCAGCAGAAACTTTTGTCTTACACAGTGTACTTTATAAACCTGTATTTCTAAATGTATGAATCAGTGAATCAGTATCTATATTAAAAACACAGAGAGGAGCAGAGAGTTAAATAAATATACATAAAAACACAATTTAAACAACCAAATGAATAAATAAAATACATTTCATTTCATCACAGTGTCCAACCACACCAACAATTAATATACAGATTTATGAATTATTACAGATTTATTATTTATGAACTAAATTCTGAAATGTAACAATGATCAAACTTCATCATCAGAACTGCAGTCAATTAGGTTTAATTGTTTAATGAGACAAAAGGCATGATAAAGCTTAAAATAAGACAGATAGATAGATAGATAGATAGATAGATAGATAGAATTTTCCCCACCAACAGGGATATTCTGCTGATGATGGTGTTGGCTGAGATCCAGCAGCTGTGTGTGTGTGTGTGCGTCCTGCTGTGTTTTATTAAACATGGCGTCTCCTTGTTATTTATCGGAGCTCCAGACTGAGTGCAGAGAGAGAGAGAGAGAGACTAAACCCTCGATTCTGAGTAAACACCCAGAGCACATAATAATAATAATAATAATAATAATAATAATAATAATAATAATATGGAATAGACAGCACTCCCTCAAGGGTTTTATTCCTCTCTCACCACAGCAA
>CM075027.1:295138-312594 GCA_037576675.1 Pangasius sanitwongsei
CCTGCATACAAGTGAGGGTACTGATGAGCGAGAGACACAGGGGTACAGAGAGAGAGATTTGTCGCCTACGCATGTCAAACATTATAAGAAAATCTTCTCATTTTGAGGATTTGAGAAAGAACATGGATGTCTATGTGTGTGTGTGTGTGTGTGTATATGTGCATGTGTGTGTGTATATGTGCATGTGTGTGTGTATATGTGCATGTGTGTGTGTGTGTGTGAAAAGGCAGTGAGTTCATCCCCCATCCTGAACTCTCAAGAACATTCCTTTCATAAATCTGCAGCTCCGTGTGTTTGTGTAAAGAAACTCGAGAGCTCTGTGTGTGTGCGAGTGTGTGTGTGAGTGTGTGTGTGAGTGTGCGTGTGTGAGTGTGTGTGTGCGTGTACTTTGCTGTGTTCTCATGTACAGTGCAGGCGTGTGCTGTTCTGCCGGCGTGTGTACATAGACACAGAGTGAAGATCAGCAGACAGTCTGCGAGCTCTAGCACCACTGGAATCTGCCAACGACTGCAATTTTGTATTTATTAAAGAGCAACATATTATACTTTTTATCCCTTTACAGTTACATTTAATGTTACAGCAGCTATAAGCAGTCGTTCCCTCACCAGCCTCTCTTTATTCTCTCTCTTCAAGTTAATAAGAGGAAAAAAACACAGATTGTCATGTTACTGAGAAACCGCAAAGAAGTGTAAACTCCTCTGTCCTGAAGATGTCGGAAAACTTAAAGTTACAGCTTCACCTCTGACTGTTACAAAGCGCTGACACTGGAGACTCCTTCCATACATGTTACATAAACACATTTCTCCTCACAAAATATCAACACATTTTAGTGTTTAGCGTTCGCTGTACACGTCCCTGTGAATGAGCTGTTGCTATAGAAACGATAACGTATCAGAACGAGCGCATTAATATAAACCTGCGCTACTGTCAGAACTGCTGTTATAGAAAACTAATCAACACCTTCAGACCAATCAGAGCGCAGCAGTGTGTTGTATTCTCTTTTAATATATTATATCCATCGTACGCAGCAGTGTCATGATTTAGAACACAGAAGTAAGACGTACTGATCCGGTTCCTCTTCTCAGTTTATTCTGCAGTAAAACACGAGACTTTCATTCTTTCTTTTTTTTTTCTTTTCTGCCCCCTAGTGGACAGGAGTTTATTTCAAATACACATTTAAATATAACAGAAATGAGCAGTAGACTGGTTTAGTTTAATTAGAAAGATGTGAAATTAAAGATCCAAGTTTAACATATAACTTTTTTTTGTTTTATTTTCTAAGGTAAGCCATCAAAGTTAAAATGAACATTCCTCGGAGTTTCGGCTCTAAAAGCTCAAACGTACAACTTCGTTACTTCATTACGTGGATAAGAAAAGGATATGTGAACGTCTAAATTTGATTATGTATATTTAAATGCTAATCCAATAACCACTTTCATTTTCATCAAACACACAAGCAAACACAAGAATTATTCATTTCAATTGTTCGGTTTTTTTTCACTGTTAATGTCCAGTGTGGCTTTTTTTTTGTTTGTTTGTTTAACCAATTTTTCCTGGTTTTTATATTTAACCAGCTCAGGCATTTAAAGTTAAACTTCTTTTTCTTCTTCTTCTTCTTCCTTCATCTCTTTTTTCACTCTCAGTAATTCTCTCTTTTCTTCATCTCTTGTTCTTCAGTGGTTGTAACCCTAAACTCCCTGCACCTGAGTCACTGTGAAGGCAGTTTGGATGATTATATTTCAGGAAGCCTGCGTCGCTGGAGGACTTTATTGTGTTTCTTCAGGATGGAATTCACATGTGAAGGGTTTGTGTTTTATTTTCATGCCGTATCTACAGCCTGGCTCACTGCAGCACTGAGACACTCCACCATGTCCTCAACATCACCAGCCATGTTTAAGTCCTTTTTTAGCTCACAGTTAAGTTCCTGTTCAGCCACCACGCCGTTCACACACTCCTTTCCATGAAGATCAGCTACCGGAGAATCTACTGGGCCATCTACAGGAGCATCTCCCATCACCTTCTCCTGACACACTCCATTTTCTTTAGCTACAGCTGGTGAAGGTTCTTCTGCTGATCCATTGCTTTCACATTCTCCATTTTCCAGCTTCTCCTCCATAAACCCGCAAGGTTCTGCAGGTAAGATCTTGTTGGCCGAAGTGGATTCTGAAATGACAATCTCAGGAATGGGTTCCTCAACATCTGCAGCAGATTCAGATTTAGCTTCTGGTTCTGGAACAGAAGGTGCTACTGAAACTGGTTCAGACTCAGGAAGATGATCAGAAACCTCTGGTTTTGCTTCTAGTTCCAAAACCTCTGAAGGTTCTGTGACCTCAGCTGGTACTTGCGTAACTTCCATGGCATTTAAAACCTCCTTGACAGCTTCCTGTACTACTTGTTCTGCTGCAAGCTCCACTTGAGCGGCTTCAGGTTCTTCTGGTGCGATTACAGGCTCATCTGGTGTAGTTCTAAACTGCTCTGAGGCAGCTACAGGCTCCACTGGGTAAACTGATGTTTCCTCAAGAGCTGCTTGTTGTTGTGGATCTGTAGGTTCCTCTAGAGCACTTACAGCCACCTCAGAGACAGCTATACTCTCCTCTGGTTCAGGTAATGGTTCTTGTGATGTAGTAACAGTCTCCACTGTGGCAGCTATAGGTTTAACTACAGCCTCTACTGGGGCAGAAACAACCTCTAGTGTAGCTGGTGGTTCCTCAGGTGCAACAGCTGGTTCCTGTGGGGCAGGTTCCTCTGCTACAGGTTCCTGTGGGGCAGAAGCAGTTTCTACTGCCACTGATGGTTCCTCTGTGGCAGCTGCTGATTTGTTAGCTGCAGCTTCAGCCCCTACTGGGGCAGAAACAGTCTCTTCTTGTACAGCCGATGGTTCCGCTTTTGCAACTGTAGACTCCACCAGGCCAGCAACAGTCTCTACTGGGGAAGGTGCAGGTTCTTCTGGGGCAGCAACAGACTGTACTGGGGTAGAAACAGCTACAGCTGGAGCTGGTGGTTCCTTTGATTCATCTGAGGGAGCTGCAGCCTCCAGCGGGGCAGAAACAGCCTCTTCAGGTACAACGGGTGGTTCCTCTAGAGCAGCTTGCACTGGGGCAGCAACTGATTCATTTGTTGCTGGTTCTTCTGAGCCAGGTGCCAGTTCCTCTGGGGCAGCTGATGGTTCTTCTAAGGCAGATGTAGATTGCAGAGGGGCAGCTACCATTTCTTCTAAGACAGGAGCAGGTTCCACAGGAGCAGCTACTGGTTCTTCAAAGACATGTGCAGGTTCCACTGGGGCAGCTGTTGGTTCTTCGGAGGCAGGTGCAGGTTCCACAGGGGTAGCTACTGGTTCTTCGGAGGCAGGTGCAGGTTCCACAGGGGCAGCTACTTGTTCTTTAGAGACAGGAGTAGATTCCACATTGGCTGCTACTGGTTCTTCAGAGGCAGATGCAGGTTCCACAGGGGCAACTACTGGTTCTTTAGAGACAGGAGCAGATTCCACATTGGCTGCTACTGGTTCTTCAGAGGCAGATGCAGGTTTCACAGGGGCAGCTACTGGTTCTTTAGAGACATGTGCAGGTTCCACATTGGCTGCGACTGATTCTTCAGAGGCAGATGCAGGTTCCACAGGGGGAGCTACTGGTTCTTTAGAGACAGGAGTAGATTCCACATTGGCTGCTACTGGTTCTTCAGAGGCAGATGCAGGTTCCACAGGGGCAACTACTGGTTCTTTAGAGACAGGAGCAGATTCCACATTGGCTGCTACTGGTCCTTCAGAGGCAGGTGCAGATTCCACAGGGGCAGCTTCTGGTTCTTTAGAGACAGGTGCAGGTTCCACATTGGCTGCTACTGGTTCTTCAGAGGCAGGTGCAGATTCCACAGGGGCAGCTTCTGGTTCTTTAGAGACAGGTGCAGGTTCCACTGGGGCAATTGTTGGTTCTTCTGAGAGAGGTGCAGGTTCCTCTGGGGAAGCTGCTAGTTTTTCTGAGGAAGGAGTGGGTTGCTCTGGGGCAGCTGCCAGTTCTGAGGCAGGTGCAGGTTCCTCTGGGTTAAGTGCAGGTTCTGCAGGGGCAGCTACTTGTTCTTCTGAGGCAGGTGCAGGTTCCACTGGGGCAGTTGTAGGTTCCTCTGGGGCAGCTGCTGTTTTTTCTGAGGTTGGTGTGGGCCCCTCTTTTGCAGGTGCAGGTTCCTCTGGGGCAGGTGCTAGTGCCTGTGGAGCAGAAGCAGCTTCCACTGTGGCAGCAGCAGCCTCCACAGGCTTTTCCTTCACTTCTTCCTCTTTTGGTGAGGCAGTCTGCTCGGTTGGAGCTTCAGATGGAGGTTCAGGAGGAGCTGCAGCACTTTGGGCCACTTGCTCTGCTTTGATCTCCACAGCTCCATCCTGGTTTGCTTCAGGAGCTTCAGCTTTCTGCTCTGTTGAAGCTGTAGCTACCACAGCACTCTCCTCCTTTTTCTGTTTAGGGTCACTGACGTCGTATCCCTTCTTCCTCTTGCTCAGCTTAGCTCCCATAATGCGACCTGCAAAACCACGGAAACTGAGTTTAGGTGATTAAATCAGTGCACAGCGTGTTTCTTCAGCGTGGTTCAACATGAATTTATCACACTGGATATGAATGAATTAATTGGTGGATCGTTTGCAGGATAAATATTCTCTAACATGAACCTCGATTGAGCTTCAAATCGTATAACTGTTGATGAGTTTCTGCGATTTTATATAAAGACTACGTATATAAAATCATATATCACGTTTAAATCACTACTTTATTTCAGTTACACACCAATTTAATGAACACTTTGTGAAACCCAGTCGCTTTGTATTAATGACGTGAAATAAATCGATCTGAAATAAATATAGTTCTTCAAATTTAGGACAAAAGTAATGGCACTCTATGAAAGGAGGAGGAGCTTGTGTGTGTATGGTAGCTGACGCGCTGCAGTGGCTGAACTGCATTACTCAGAGATTTAGCGCACACCGCACTCAGGAGGCGCTCTATCACCGCTTAGTCATCATTTTGCTATTTTCAGCTCTCTTTGAGTTTTGCCTTTTGAGGAGTTTTGTGGGCGTAGCTAATAAATGTGAACACGCTTAGTAATTTTCAGCTGATTAGAATTTATCAACATATATATGTGATAAATATGTATATATTATGAAGAAAATCAGCTAACCTTTTGTAAATGTGGCCAAGAAGACAATACACACAACTGAGAGATTTGATAAATGAGGCCTGTTGCTTTCAGTAAACTCTTAGTAAACGTGCGTCACACTGTGCAGTCATACTGGGTTTGTAACCTATTTATCTAGCTTGACAACTGCTTAGCACGGTGTGTACAGATAAAGTCGGTGGCTACATAGAACAAAACGTCTTCATACAAAACAAAACTGTTTCAGACCACAATGCACTCTGGGTAGGTTGTGCCCCTGGAGTCATTCTAACGGACTTTTCTTGAACTAATACAGTAATGAGAGTAAATGCAGATTTGACCCAGGAGAAGCGCTGAGGGCAATTCATCAAGGGTGCATTAAAACCGGGACTGGAACACGGGATTAATTAACCATGATGGAAGTGAAAACTGATAAAAGCGCGCACTGTGTGCGGCTGCCAGCTTCGCCTGCACTGTGTCGCCTTTTAAAGGGCATTCACTTTATTCACCACAGCTAACTCTGCCAAAAGGAGAACGTTTGAATGCAGTCCAAAAGCTGCGGGAGACGAGGACGAATGAAAGACAAATGGCTGCTGGATGGAAACTTCACATGGTTCTTGTAAAGAGCCTGGAATGTTGAGTAAGTCGTACACCAACGAGCTGCCCGGCTACTTTCTCATTCCTCACTCACAGCATTTACGTTTAAAGTAAGAATTTTCAGCGTCTCTCTCGTGAGAAGGACACAAACTGGATAAATAAGGAGAGAATTTTAACCTCAGTGTCGTGGGAAAATATGAGCCATGAGAGAAACACAAACAGAAAATGATCTGCTCATAGAGACGGGCTGAATGTGCAGCGTTCCTGCCGTAGTGCTGCTGTTAGTGTGTTAGAGTCGGGCTGATAGGAGCCATGCGACATTCATGGACGACTGGCTGAGCTCAGTGCAGTGAGGAGATAAGGGTGGAGAACACGGCTGATTAGATAACACACAACTGTACACTGCAGCTCCACTATACATTACACAAAACACAAAATCCTGGAATGATTTAATAGGATTATTTAATCTGCTCTTGCTTTATACACAATGATTTACTAAAATATATTTCAGCTTGTTTGCAGTTAAAAAATAAATGTGAACCCTGGGTTTCAACACCCAGCTTTCACTTTGTAGAAAATGATCCTGTAAAAAGAGCTAATCGAGGCCTGAGTATGAACATGCTTATTGAGTGTACATTACTACTGTACGTCCAGATGCAGAGACTTTAAATAAATCTTTCTGCACTTGCTGGTGGTGTGATGTCTGCAGCAGCGTGACTCTACAGCAGGAACGGCCCAGAGTGCCGCTGCACTGCTGCATGCATTAGAGGATGCGCAGTCATGCGCCAGCATAATGCAAAAATCGATCCAAGTGCTGAGCTCGGCAGTGCGTGCTGGGTTTTATTACAGCTCAGAACTCTCTGGAACGGTTACGATTACAGTCTCAGTTATATTCACTCTTATAAATGAGGAACTCGCGCATTAGGGCAGAAAATATAATGACTAGAAATCCAGTGATGAATTTTATTCATGCAGTTCAGTTAATGATTCAGTGATTTATACATATTTAGAGAGAAGATTCACACAGTTACACTGCGATATGGACATTTAAGGAAGCTGGCTCATGTAAGGAAGGAACTAAACTAAACGTATATGGGATTCATACATGTGCCCAGGTCAAAGGAAATACATATAGGCACAAGCACTGCTAAATTAATACGTGTAGTGTTCAGTTAATTACAGTAGGCTGATCCTGACGGGAATAACGAGTCCACTCCTGATTCAGGAGACATTCACTGAATTAATATTATTCAGTGTGACATTAATTATGCTGTTTTTGTTACTACAAGGTCACCATGAGACCCTGAGACTGCTGTACATTTACACTGTGATAACACACGAAATACCCGGACTGACTTACCACACCGGGCTGAGAGTCACCACACCGGGCTGACCGTCACCACACCGGACTGACCGTCACGACACCGGACTGACTGTCACCACACCGGACTGACCGTCACCACACCGGACTGACTGTCACCACACCGGACTGACTGTCACCACACCGGACTGACTGTCACCACACCGGACTGAGAGTCACGACACCGGACTGAGAGTCACGACACCGGGCTGACCGTCACCACACCGGACTGACCGTCACCACACCGGACTGAGAGTCACCACACCGGACTGACCGTCACCACACCGGACTGAGAGTCACCACACCGGACTGAGCGTCACCACACCGGACTGAGCGTCACCACACCGGACTGAGCGTCACCACACCGGACTGACCGTTGCCACACCACCAGGAACCAGACTTTTAAATTAAACATGCAGCAGAAACGAGCTGTATGGTGTATGAATAACTCTGTGTGTTTAATCAGTAGTGGACGCTGTGCTGAGGACGGAGAGCCGACAGTAAAATGCCAGTTCAAGGTTGAAATAAATGAAGTGGAAAAAGTCCAGAGTTCTGAGTGTTTCATTACTGTTGCTATTCACCATGACACATCCGGGTCATAACCAGAAGTTCTGCGCATGCGCACGAGTGAGTGCAGACGTTGCTAGGTAACTGTTCATGCTAACTTCAAAATGGCGTCGATTCCTTTACAAATTTACTTCTTCCAGAGATTTCGATTAAAAACGATAATAAAATATGAGAATATAATAAAGCAAAAAATATTTTTTCACCGAGTAAGTGTGACAGGCGGACTGACGTCATCACTACGCGTCACCTCATTATTTTATAGTTTTTAAACTAGCTTCATAAGATAGCATCATACAGATAAATAATTTGACTTACCTAATTTTCTGTATGTTTTAGATCAGAATGTTGCTGAAATTGTTCTTAAAATCATTAAACACACTGTTTTTTTAACTATTTCCGTGTTCTTTAAATATTATCCAGATACACACAGATAAATATTTTTATTGATTTGTTATTGATTGGTTCATAACAAAAAAAGATCATATAGCCATTGATTTATATAGCTTTGCTAGCTAGCTAGGATTTAGTTATTTATGCTAACACCTAGCTTTAGCTTATTCAATTAAAATATTAACTGACGTTAAATAGATCAAAAATAAAATAAGGACTTAATTCATTTACGAGTAGTAATATAAAAATCGTTTGCAATAGAAGAAAGCCAAAACGAGGCTGAAGGCGTTGCCATGGCGACTCGGCCATAGGAGTTTCCTCGGTAACGCGAATTCCAGCTTAATCTCGCGAGAATAGGTTGTGAGAGCCGTGAACGCGCATAGCAGCCTGTACAGAGT
Organism: Pangasius sanitwongsei; assembly: GCA_037576675.1. Lineage (NCBI taxonomy): Eukaryota > Metazoa > Chordata > Actinopteri > Siluriformes > Pangasiidae > Pangasius > Pangasius sanitwongsei. The sequence continues at coordinate 303,578 of CM075027.1, forward strand.
GCACGAGCTTCAACAATTAACTTTAAAATGAGAACGTGCGCGATGATTTTTTTAACGAAATAAAATTCTGTAAAATACACAGTTCTTTAAGTTAAACTCTTAATAGCGTCACGTGAAGGTAGGAGCTAATGTGACTCGGAAACGGTTTGACAAAACAAAATTTAAGCATGACCTGAAATGTGTGTGTAAAGGAAATATATTAAAACTTTTAAAACTATTAAAGACAGGAAGCATGCGTTAAAGAGAACCCAGAGAACCTGCTCTAGAACCCTGGAGCTCCCGGGGCAGGACAGTGGGTTCTCCTCTCACACCTCCTCCCATTTCATCAGACACAAAGACTTCCTACAGATTAACCAGGGCTTCCAGGGAAATTCTCCCTCATGTGTGCTGCTGTATGGGCTGGTGTGTGTGTGTGTGTGTGTGTGTGTGTCTGAGGTGCAGATTGGTATTGAACAGAGCCGTAGAGAACAAAGAGCCGAGCCGTGTAGAGCCGGTACTCTGATCACTCCCACTGCACTCTCTGCTCTTATTCACTAACCTGTAGTACAACTGAGATGAGATGAGACGTGTGTGTGTGTGTGTGTGTGTGTGTAGAGGTATAGAAGTCGACCCACCTGTCTGCCAGACCCTCAGTAATCCAAATGAGTGAGGAAGATGATGATGAAGATGATGATGAAGTGAACACAGATGCGCTCTCTCTCTCTCTCTCTCTCTCTCTGAGCTCCCCTTTCTCTGAGCCTCGTCCTCTTAAAGCCTCGCCACCGTGTGAGACATGTGGCTGTACAGTGCTGACCCACCCCCTACTGCACCCTGCCTACACCCTCCCTACACCCTCCCCCTCGCTCCCTACACCCTCCCCCTCGCTCCCTACACCCTCCCCCTCGCTCCCTACACCCTCCCTACCTACACCCTCCCCCTCGCTCCCGACATTATGCACATTTTGCTCCTTTTAGGACCAGTGCCCATATTTATCTAAACTTTCACCCTGTAGAGCCTTTATCTGGAAAGAGAGGGGGGGGGGGAAGGAGTGAAAAAGAGAAAAAAGGAGAGCAAAGATAGATAGAAATAGTACAAGACAAAGGGAGACACAGAGACTCACTCAGAAGAAAAGCTTGAATAAAGAAATCTCACTGGTTTTTCAGCGAGTCCTCTGAGGAACCCTTAAAGCTTCCATGTAGAACTCTACGGTTAGCAAGCTAAGAGCCATACTCCATCTAAAAACATTACAAACACTGAATGTAATATATTTATGTTACTTTGTGTACTTTTTCTCTTAATGTACTTTACACATGCACTCATACTGTAAATGAATTATTAAATACATTTTGTACAGCGTTTTTAAAAATGGAAAATGTCACAAAGCAGCTTTACTGAAATCCAGCTGTAGTTATTATACACTGATCATATCATTAAACCCACCGAGTGGTGACGTGAATAACGCTGATTATCTCGTTACAGTGGCACCGGTAAAGCAGTGGGATTATTACTCAGCAACTGAACAGTCGGTTCTCAGTGTTGATGTGTTGGAAGAAGGAAAAATGGGCAAGTGTAAGGATCTGAGTGACTTTGACGAGGACCAAACCTACCAAAAGAGGTCCAAGGAAGGACAACCGGTGAACCAGCGACAGGGTCATGGGCTCCCAGGGCTCACTGATGCGTGGAGAGTGAAGGCCGTCTGGTCCGATCCCACAGAAGAGCTGCTGCAGCACAAACTGCTGAAAGAGTGAATGCTGCTCTGATAGAAAGGAGTCAGAACACACAGTGCAGCGCAGCTTGCTGTCCACCACCGAAAGCTCCTACACTGAACACGTGAGCATCAGAACTGGACCATGGAGCAGTGGAAGAAGGAGGCCTGGTCTGATGAATCACGCTTTCTTTTATATCATGTGGAAGGCCGGGTGTGTGTGTGTCGCTTACCTGGGGAAGAGATGGCACCAGGATGCACTATGGGAAGAAGGTGAGCTGGCGGAGGCAGTGTGATGGTCTGGGCAATGTTCTGCTGGGAAACCTCGGGTTCTGGACTTCATGAGGATGTTACTTTGACACGTACCACCTACCTAAACATCGCTGCAGACCGAGTTACACCCCTTCATGGCAACAGTGTTCCCTAATGTCAGTGGCTTCTTTCAGCAGGATAATGCTCCCTGCCTCACTGCAGAAATTGCTCAGGAACGGTTCGAGGAACATGACAAAGAGTTCAGGGTGTTGACTTGGCCTCCAAATTCCCCAGATCTCAATCTGATCGAGCATCTGTGGGACGTGCTGGACAAACAAGTCCGGTCCATGGAAGCTCCACCTCACACCTTACAGCACTTAAAGGATCTGCTGCGAACATCTCGGTGCCAGAAACCACACACACCTTCAGAGGTCTTGTGGAGTCCAGGCCTCGACGCGTCAGAGCTGTTTTACTGACACAAGGAGAATCTACACGATATTAGACAGGTGGTTTTAATGTTATGGCTGATCAGTGTTTATATTTATATATATATATATGTTTTATTATTTCTGATCAAACTGCAACACGAAATAGAAATACATGATGAAAGTGTGAGTGTGAGAGAGGAAGTGACAGAGAGCACAATTTTAGTGAAAGGAACCTGTGTGTGGCATAGAACATGAAAGAACATGGTGTACTCACTGCACACACACACACACACACACACACACACACACACACACACACACACTGGGGGAAGGTGAGAGGTCAGTGTTAATATTGCTTTGCATTTAACGCAGTGTGACACCTGCATGTGACTCGACTGTCTGGTGTTAATGGACACTGTGTGTGTGTGTGTGAGTGTGTGTGTGTGTGAGTGTGTGTGTGAGTGTGTATGTGTGTATGTGTGTGTGTGTGTGTGTGTGTGTGTAAATAAGGGCGTGTTTAACCCAAAACTCTTCCATTTTCCACCAGCAGAATCAGTGACATTTATATTAGAGTGATATTTAATTGTGAATCTGTTCTTCCTGTTTATTAACCTGTAATCGAGGTGACAGGTGACACACGGCGCGGTGGGCGTGGCCACTCTGACATCATCTTTACAGGAGGATTAGTGCTGATCTCGGTTCTGTAACTTAATATTTCATATACCTGTGAATTTTGTGGTCAAGAAAAAGAAACTATTTTGCATCTTTTTTTTCATTGTATTTACTCAAGATTATTTTGGAAGGATTTTGAATTCTATATTAACACAAAAATGGACTGTTTGATAGAAATTTGTATTTAATGTACTTTTATATACTTTGTTTTGTACTTTTATATACTTGTTTATAACCAAATTCTTTACATTTTATAAATGACTTTAAATTATATGTAAATCTCTTGGAACAAACAAAAACAAAAAAGCATTGAAATGTATGTAATTTTCTTCCTTTCTTTTTTCTCTTTTCTTTTGTCTCTGGCAGCTGATGTTAATTGATCATGTGAATACGTAAGACCTCTTGTTCTTGAGGCATTGAATAAATAAAGCATTAAAAAAAAAAATAAAATCTCGGTTCTGTACCTGATTTCATATCTTACCTTATAGTGGAGTTACAGATGTCACTTTACAGCGCTGCTGAATCCTGCGCTCTGATTGGTCAGAAGGTGTTGATTAGTTTTCTATAGCAGCAGCTCTGACAGTAGCGCAGGTTTATATTAATGCACTCGTTCTGATACGTTATCGTTTCTATAGCAACAGCTCATTCACCCACCAGATTAATAATAATAATATAGACAGATTAAAAAAAATCACTGATATGTGAGGAGATGTTCATTTCACATCTGTGGAAGGAGTCTCCAGTGCGAGTGCTTAGTAACAGTCAGTATCAGTGCAGTCACATAAAAAGAATTAAAAAGATCATTAAAAAAATGAAAGTTTTATTAAGGATGATATTACAAACTGATTAATGTGCTGGTGTGTGACGTGTAAATGATTTTTCTTAAGAGGAGTGAGAGCTCTGACACACACACACACACACACACACAGATCAATAATCAATAAGCACCATCTGTCATCGTCAATACACTCTCAGTGTGTGTTAGGGTTCACATGTGCCTTTTTCTTTCTTCTTCTTCTTCTTCTTATTATAATTATTATTATGTTTCTATATTTATTATCACTCACATAAGCATGTTGAATAATAAAAGGTGTGTGTGTGTGTGTGTGTGCGACAGAGAGACAATCTTTACTAATATGTATATACTGTAATATTCATAGCTCCCTCTAGTGGCGGAATACCGACTGTACATGCTTAATAATAATAATAATAATAATAATAATAATAATAATAATAATAATAATACATCCTGCTTTTCTGTAGATATTTCATGTTTTATTTTAAAAATAAACAACTAAAGCTAAGTTTAAAAGAATAGGATTATATTAGAGCATAATGAAGCTAAGAATGAGTCTCTGCTCTTATTAAAGGTGTAAAATTGTCACAAGTAAAGAAATAATGTGAATGTTTTAACTTTCACTTCCATTTGGATTGTTTTTATGTGACATTGTGTTGAATGCTGTTCGTGATGAACACACTCTCCTGTCTGAGCTCAACATTCAGCAGAACGATCAGGAAATAACGAACATTAATGAGCTCCAGTGAAATAAAACAAGCTTCAGTAAAATCATTGAAATATCTGATATTAAATATATTAGTAATTATTTAATTAAATGGTAAGTAATAAGGAAATAAGTTAAACTCTGCTCCTATAAAAGTGTGAAATGTGGATTGAAATTTGTGTCCAGATGAAGAAGTGTTAAAAAGGTAAAATGCTAATAAAAATTATAATTATAAACATGTAAATTATAAAAATTATTATAATATAAGGATTATAATAACAGTTTGTGTAGTTCATTTAACCGTTACCACATCTACATCTTTTATTATTATTATTATTATTATTATTATTATATTATTGATGTCAGTATTAAATGATCATCCTGAAGGCCATGAGTTTTATTCACTGCGTCTGTGCTGTAAAGAACAAAAGCTTCTTATTTTCCCTGATGATTACTCTCAGTCAGAGAGCAGAGTGTGTGTGTGTGTGTGTGTGTGTGTAAGTTGCTTTGTCACTGCCGAACACACCACTACACAACACATCACACACACCATATGGACCCAGTCACACTGCCCCGCCCACTGCAATCCCAGCTGCCCTGCCCCAAGCCGGTGTGTGTGTGACAGAGAGAGTGTGTGTGTGTGCGTTTGAGAGAGAGAGAGTGCATGTATGAGTGTGTGTGTGAGTGTGTGTGTGTCTGTGTGTGTGTGTGTGTGTGTGTGAGTATGTGTGAGTGTGTGTGTGTATGAGTGCGTGTGTGAGAGAGAGAGTGTGTGTATGAGTGTGTGTGTGAGAGAGAGTGTGTGTGTATGAGTGTGTGTGAGTGTGTGTGTGTGTCTGTGTGTGTGTCTGAGTGTGAGTGTGAGAGGGAGTGTGTGTGTATGAGTGTGTGTGAGTGTGTGTGTATGAGTGTGTGTGTGAGAGAGAGTGTGTGTGTATGAGTGTGTATGAGTGTGTGTGTGTGAGGGGCAGATGGACAGCAGGAAGCAGCAGTGTAATCAGTGTTATTATCACAGCAGGAGGGTTTTATTTTCACACGCTGTAGAATGAAGCAGTGACTTAAATCCAGTTTCAGTGTTTTTACTCTCAACACACTTTCACAGTAGTGTAGAAATAAATCTCTGTAGTGTAGAAATGAACAGTAGTGTAGAAATGAACAGTAGTGTAGAAATGAATCACTGTAGTGTAGAAATGAACAGTAGTGTAGAATTGAATCTCTGTAGTGTAGAAATGAACAGTAGTGTAGAATTGAACAGTAGTGTAGAAATGAATCTCTGTACTGTAGAATTGAACAGTAGTGTAGAATTGAATCTCTGTACTGTAGAATTGAACAGTAGTGTAGAATTGAACAGTAGTGTAGAAATGAATCTCTGTACTGTAGAATTGAACAGTGGTGTAGAATTGAACAGTAGTGTAGAATTGAACAGTAGTGTAATATGTAAGGGTTTTACTCTGTAAATAAAGCCGCTGAAGACGCGGAGGCTTGGTGCTGCAGGCTGTTTCTGCTGCAGTACCGCGCTGTAACCAGCAGGGGGCAGTAAGTCAGTGTGTGTCACGAGTGTGTAGCGCAGTAACGGGAACTCAGCACTCAGAGTCATGATTAATCACTGATACACAAGTCCTTTCACAAATCAGCTCTTAATAACAAACAGTAAGCTTTAAGCTGCAGAAGCGTCGGGACATAAACAGTGTGTTCACTAGCAATAAAAGAAATAAAAAACAACAAAAATCCGTAAAAGACACAACACACACATTGCCAAGATCTTCTAAATAGTTTACATTAAATATGCTCAGACTGCGGGCGCAATAATGAAGAATAAAAACAAAAACAAACAAAACAAACTGAACTGAAACAAATACATTTCCGATATGACGTCATCGCCGCTCCCTCTTCTCACCGCCAGGCGGCGCGCTTTAACTGCATGACATCATTCAAGCCAACGCGGACTGAGGAGTCCTTTCACTCGCCGCATCATAATTACAAACATACCGCGCGAATTAAAACCGCTGTGGCTGTCCTGTTATTTTACTTTTTAAATTAAAGTGCACATATAAAGTGGGTACACACGAGTGGTTACGCATTTATTAACTATTCTTCAAACGAAAATTTTGATTTTTTTTAAGAGTTGGGTCCTTCAGGCAGAACTGGGGCAGCAGCTTTACCAATGGACCGTTTTCTTTTCACACCCGTATTTGTACAAATCCCGCCTCTCGCTGTGGGATTGGATTGAAAGTTCCTGCTCGCGCGCAAACCAAATCCGCTCTCGGCGCGTGAGTGATATATTCACCAACCAATCGTAGCGCACGTAGCGTGATTTTAAGTAGCCAATCCGAACAGAGGAGGGCGTGGTTAGTCAGAATGCGGGTGCGGGGAAAAATGCCGCCTCCCTTTGTGGTTTGGTTTGAGATACAAGATGGCTCCGGTGTTGGAGAAGAAGCTGCTGGGTGCAGCCGGGACAGAAGGCCACAACATGGACAACAGCGCCGAGGAGGATGAGGGACAAAACCTGTGGTAAAGTAGCGCTTTCACCTGCTTGTGGGATAAACAGAAACTGCGCGCTTGGGGTTGAGAGTTTAGCTGCAGGGTTGAAGAAGCGGCCGGCAGTGACAAAGCAACTTACACACACACACACACACACACACACACACACACACACACACACACACACATACATACACACACACACACACACACACACACACACACACACATCCTCTTTATTTATTCATTTTCATTCTTCATGTGTACACTTATTCAACACAAGTCACATGTACAGACTGTTAAAGCATCATTAGTGTGTGTGTGTGTGTGTGTGTGTATATATATAATGTGTGTGTGTGTGTGTGTGTGTGTGTGTGTGTGTGTGTGTGTTCCACCCTTTCCCTCACTGTCAATAGCCGAGATTTGTACAGAAACAGAAATAAGATTAGATTGAATGTGTTTTTTTTTAATCACTTTCTGTTTATTGATCACTTGTGTAGTTGTTTATAAAGAGAATTTCTTTGTGTGTGTGTGCGTATATATGTATCGTGTGTGTGTGTGTGTGTGTGTGTGAGAGAGCGGAGAGGAGATAACTCCACACATCCACAGCACTTTGCAGTAAAACTGACCTGCAGCTGGACTGTAGGTTTATTACACATTATTATTAAATCTGCTTTATTCACTTCACTTCCTGGTTAAAGGAGTTTATCCTGAAGTTATAAACCGTTTTTATTTCAGTTTGTGTGAATTCTACACACAGAGGCAGGAAACAGTAATATAAAGTGTGTTTCTGCAGATTTGCAGGTTATTTATTTAACCAGAAAAACATTAAATGCGATTAAAGCCACTACAGAGTAAAAGTAATGGCACACTCTACGTCCAGGTAGAATTATAATCAGTAATATTCTGGTAATGCGTAATAATTTCCTGTTATGGCAGTATAAATGCAAATAAATGACATAGAGGCGATGATATCTATTTTATTTTTATATCATAACAATAATCTAGCTTTTCATTAATGTTTGTGATGTTCTCCTGTACAGCACAGGGCTTTAGAGTGTGTGTGTGTGTGTGTGTGTCTGAGCCGGACGTGTGCACTAACATCAGTAACGTGCGTAAATAAGGCTTTTAGAGCACGGCTGTGATTTCCAGCCTGTTGGGAATAAGTAATAATTCTGCTTCCTGTTTCTGTCGCAGGTCCTCGATCCTCAGCGAGGTGTCGACTCGATCCAGTACCAAACTGCCGTCCGGGAGGAACATCCTGCTCTTCGGTACGCCAGCGTGTTTATTAATGGGTGTATGATAATATTACATTTTAAAAAAACGTATAAACCTCCATGTGATATTAATATTGTAAGAATTTAGTGTGTCGTGGTGTATCATGGATCTGATTATCAGCACGTCGGGTTCTTATCGTTCCTCGGGGTTAGATTATAGTAAGACTCCTGGCTTTATCCTCGTTAGTTTCTGTAATCCTGACTGTGACTGATGAACGTCGCTCTCTCACGCTCAGGTGACGATGGATCGGGGAAAACGACGCTGATGACCAAACTGCAAGGAGCGGAGCACAATAAGAAGGGCAGAGGACTGGAGTACCTGTACCTGAACGTGCACGATGAAGACAGAGATGGTAAAGCGGCCAAACGCTGCTGCTGTTCAGCGTGTTACTGCTGTTAATGCGGTGTGGGTTACTGGGGGGTGGTGTTCGGGGGTGGAGGAAGGGGGGGGGTGAAGCTGGGGGCGGGATGGTGTGGGGGAGCGGACAGGTGCAGGTGGAGAGTGAAGGTGCTAGGTGCAGGTGGAGAGTGAAGGTGCTGGGTGCAGGTGGAGAGTGAAGGTGCTGGGTGCAGGTGGAGAGTGAAGGTGCTGGGTGCAGGTGGAGAGTGAAGGTGCTGGGTGCAGGTGGAGAGTGAAGGTGCTGGGTGCAGGTGGAGAGTGAAGGTGCTGGGTGCAGGTGGAGAGTGAAGGTGCTGGGTGCAGGTGGAGAGTGAAGGTGCT
>CM075027.1:312694-322898 GCA_037576675.1 Pangasius sanitwongsei
ACCCCACACTTCTTTCATTGCACATAAGACACTTTATACTTCTGCAGAACTCTGCACACATGGACCTGTTTACAAACTCATATTCAAAACGTTAAATGTACAAACTATTTAAATCTGACACTGTTTGCACTTTTACACTTTTACAGTCTTTTTGCACGACTGTCATACTGCTGCTATTCTGTCTTGCATCTTACAATAGCACTCTATACCCAGAAGTACTGAACGGTACATTTATTGCATGTATATTTGGGAGTGTACTGTACATAAACAGAATTCACTGTTCACATTTACTCAGATGTATATTCATTCAGATGGTTACAATATATTTTTCACTTTGTTTATTTATATATATTGTTGTGTCCTGTGACGTAATTTGTACTGTTCTGGGGTCAGTCAAGAGTTTTTGTATTCTGTTTTCTTTCCTCTTCTGTGCTGCTGCTCTAATAGGAGCTGATTACTGGCACCTGTTACTCGTTTGCTGATGATTAGCTCCTCATTCATTGGTTCCTCCAGAGAGGAAACCAGCTGTAAAAGCCACCAAGAACGCACAGTTGAGAGGAGGGAGGAAAGGAGAGAGTTTGAGCCATCTCTCTCTCTCTCTGACTGTAAACACCTGATAAGAGAGAAGAGAAACGGTGTTCCTCTGTATGTATGCACATATGGTGGCATTGACAAATAAAGAACCTTGAACCTTACCTGCTGTTAGTTCTTAATTATTAACATGTGTGTGTGTGTGTGTGTGTGTTTATCAAGATAAAACCAGACTCAAACAACAATATAAAATTGGAACATTATTGGCAAACTCTACTAAAAGCATTAAACATGGTATATTTTATTTTTATAATGGACTTTGCACATGGCAATGCACCTGTGTACCACCTTGATGGGTTTACATTTATTTAAACAGATTTTATAACAAATACAATGAAAATTACAGAGTTATTTTATTACTCAGAAGGTAGAAATGAGAGTTTAAACCTGAGATGAGTCGATCGTTCTGATTCACCAGAGGGGGCTGGAACTGTGTGTGTGTATGGTGTTTACTGTGTGTGTGGTGTTTACTGTGTGTGTGTATGGTGTTTACTGTGTGTATGGTGTTTACTGTGTGTGTGGTGTTTACTGTGTGTCATGTGTTTACTGTGTGTATGGTGTTTACTGTGTGTGTGGTGTTTACTGTGTGTGTGTATGGTGTTTACTGTGTGTATGGTGGTTACTGTGTGTCATGTGTTTACTGTGTGTATGGTGTTTACTGTGTGTGTGGTGTTTACTGTGTGTGTGGTGTTCACTGTGTGTCATGTGTTTACTGCATGTGTGGTGTTTACTGTGTGTGTGTAATGTGTTTACTGTGTGTATGGTGTTTGGTGTTTACTGTGTGTGTGTAATGTGTTTACTGTGTGTATGGTGTTTACTGTGTGTGTGTAAAGTGTTTACTGTGTGTATGGTGTTTACTGTGTGTGTGTAAAGTGTTTACTGTGTGTTTGGTGTTTACTGTGTGTCATGTGTTTACTGTGTGTGTGGTGTTTACTGTGTGTGTGTAAAGTGTTTACTGTGTGTGTGGTGGTTACTGTGTGTATGGTGTTTGGTGTTTACTGTGTGTCATGTGTTTACTGTGTGTATGGTGTTTGGTGTCCCTTATTAGACCTGTGGGAATTTCTTTTGCTTTACTGGTTATGTTTATGAAAACTCAGTACTGTGGAGGGTTTTATTGCAGGTACATTGCTAATGATTAACGCTGAGCCCAGGCACAGCCCCTGTCTCTCTCCCAGCAGCCAATCAGAGCAAGACTGAGCAGAATTTATTAAAAGTAGAGACCAATGACAGCAGAGAGAAGGAGGGTCTTACAGCTTCTTCGGCTATATAAATAGAGCAACTCGTGTGGTAAAAAAAAGTTAGAAGCCTACAGTGGGTGAGTTTCTTATAGTTAATAACATTAATAAATTACTAATTAAAATAATCTATATCATGTTAAATACCTGTTTTTTGTTTGTTTATTTGTTTTTCCCCCAAAATCTGTTTCACGTAAATGTAGTCCAAAACTTTTACAGATTTTTCAATTATAGCACCACCTAGAGGAGGAGAAGCAAAAACCGTTTTTGAAAAAAAAAATTAAAATGGCAGAAAATTCAATATGGAGGAAATTGAAACAGTACGGTGTCCATTGAACTCGACTTTATTAAAGAATCAGAGGAAAGTGGAATCTTGTTTCTATGGCATTGTGTTACAGATTTATTATTGGTAAAGTATTTCCACATTTGCCCTAGTGCTTGGGCCCCTAATAATTATAATAATAATAAGAAGAATTAAAAGGGTTAAAAAATGGAAACATCCAAGATAAGCACCGTGTACTACACCACATAACTTTAAAAACTAAATAAACTCCATAGACGGGTGAAACTGAATTGAAAACGCATTACCGCAGGCCCTAATATTTTATATGTTAGAAGTGAATATTAAAGTGCTGTTTTTCTCTGTTCCACAGAAACCTGTTATAAAGAGAAGCACAGACTCACCTGGAGGAAGTGACCTGGACAAACAAGATGGCTGCAGTAAGTGAGAAACACAGAGGAGGTTCATGCTTTAATTTTGTTCAAATCTAATTAAATTCATGTTTAATGATGATGAACTTATTCACTATTGTAAAACAGCCTGACAGGCGCTACAGAAACGACTCGGTACCTCTGAACACCCGGCGCCACGGCGACTTTTACCAGGATACCAGCAAGAATAATTCTGAAAACTGGGACTGTAGCAACAACGTTACCAAAATCATGGTAAAGCAAATGATCTCCAAGGTTTCAGATTATTATTATTATTATTATTATTATTATTATTGTTGTTGTTGTTGTTAGGAAGATCGCATGTATGGCTGCAGTAAGTGAGAAACACAGATGTAAATTTGTTCAAATCTAATTAAATTCATGTTTAATGATGATGAACTTATTCACTATTGTAAAACAGCCTGACAGGCGCTACAGAAACGACTCAGTACCTCTGAACACCCGGCGCCACGGCGACTTTTACCAGGATACCAGCAAGAATAATTCAATACCTATTAAAAAGCAGCGCTACAACACCCCTACCAGGGGAAACTCACACAGCAGTGAAGTGGGAAATGTACCCAGGTATGTGGATGAGAAATCAGGAGAGAGATGTGTTTTTCCATTCATGTGTCCAGGAGTCCAGGCACTAAGGGAGAACCCTCTGCTTTTTGTTAGGATTCTTCTTCTTCTTCTTCTTCTCTGGTGTTATCTTCTTTTTCAACACTAAAACTGATCATCATACAGTGGATATAAAGAGATATAAAGTGGATATAAAGAGCGGATAGACAGAAGGAAAGGTATCAGGGAGGCTGCTGAGAGACACGCAGCTGCAGGAAAGTGCTGTGACAACAACCTCTCGCATTCTTCACAGGTCATGGCTATGGGGTGGCTAGACAGAAGTCTTTTTATATCCACTGTACAGACATGACACTTGGTCAGTAGGTAGTAATCCCTCCCAGCTCTCAGGCAGGACAGGTGAGCCTGATCAGCCTAATACAGGTGATATAGCACAAAGTCATAAGACCATATCTTGATAATCCTGAAGCTCAAAGACTGTTCTTTTACTGACTCCTAGGTTAATTAAGCACCAATTGGCTATTTGGCTAATTTAGCTACGCCCATGATGACATCTGGTCTAAGGGGCTAATTAATAGGGGTGTAATGATACACTCCGGTCACGATTCGATTCATTTCGATTCACAATACTGGCTTCACGATTCATGATTCAATACAATTCTCAGAATATTTTGAACAAACTTTTGATTAAGAAAAATGATGGAGGAAAGACTCCTGTTTTATTTCTTTATAATAAACAATGTCTAACATAATAACATAAATGTTATTGTTAAATAAACAAAGTCTCTGACGCGGGGAAAATAATTGACTGAAACATAACGAGCTCCGTAGCCACACATGAGGCTTCGCTTTCACTGGAAATAGAGCAAAAAAAAAAAAAAAAAAAAGTCGGCTAAAAAAAAAGTGCCTTTTATCTCCCAGTTTTGTAAAAGCTGATGTATATAAGTGCGTAATAATTTAAACCCTAAAGAGTCAAAACCGTGACTTAATAGAAATACATTTAATAAGAAAATTTAATGATGCATTAAAACATTAAGCAGCAGGTGATATGGAAATGAAAAAGAGATGCATCTAAGCAGATCAGCCTCATTCCTTAGCTTTAAAAGCTTAGATTATGAATTCATGCTCAGTGTTTTGCTGAACCGTGTAGGAGCTGATCTTCAGCTTAGAACAAGAGACACAAATTCACTCGTTGATAAAAGTGTCATTACTTTTTAGTCCCTAATTAGTGATGAGAAAAAATCTGGACCAGATATTGTAATATTACTGACTTATTCTGCTTTTATTATCTCTTAAAGGCTTCAAATACAGAAGATGCTACCGAGAACCTAAAGGTCTAAGATGGAGAATAAAACAAATAAGATGTGTTTAGGCAATTAATCCGTTCTCAAAGGTTTGCATAACAAGGCTTTAATGACGTGTTTACTTTGCATTAGCACGACTAACCATGTAATTATTAATCATTTTATGCAGCAATGCAGGTATTTATGAATAAAGACTAATATATATATATATATATATAGAGAGAGAGAGAGAGAGAGAGAGAATAAACATTTTAAAATATCTAATTTGAGCTTTATTAAAGAAATAACAGGACTTTAATGATGTGTACTTTATAAAAGTATTATTATTATTATTATTATTATTATTATTATTTTCTGTCCGGATAAAAACACTTTATTTTTAGCAGCAAAATGTGGTATATAAATAAAAAAAGATTATGATACTGTTGATTTTTTTATTACTTTTATCATTATACAGTCTGTATTTTTTATTTACATATTAATAATAATATTTGTTGTATATTTGTCGCAGGACATACGTTACTAATCAGCAGGTAGACATGGTAATAGACATGATCATCAGCGTTCTAAATGATCCGACAGCAGCTGGGGAAATAAAATCGGTATGCTTTATACGTATAGAAAATGATTATCATGATAATATTTATTATTATTATTATTATTATTATTATTATTATTATTATTATTAATCCTGGGCAAATTGCAGGATTCTGCAAAGCAGCAGGTGAAAACAACAGTGACGTATTCTGTGAAATCAGGAGTTGTGTCAGGAGCGTTGATGATTGCAGGCGGGCTGCTGGGAGGACCAGCAGGACTCGCTGTTGGTGAGAAGTTCCACATTTATCTATTATTTAACCCAATCATAACGCTCAGAGCCATATATTTGGATTTTACAGTTGTGATATTTAAGTTTAAAATACGTCCTTTACCATCTCTTCATCTCATAAACACTCCTGATGGAAACAGACACTTTGAGCGTTCTCTTTTGCTCCATCACCACTTAAGCCAAAAGCACACTGCATGGTTTTATCCCTGGTTTTCCTGTGGTCAATTAAAATCTCACAAGAACTGTAAGAACCTTTCATCAAAAGGTGCACTGTGGATTTCTGTTCATAAGGATGTTAAACTGCATCATATGGTATGTGTACATCCTGCTATTTAGTAGGTTTGGCTATTTCAGTGCTGAAGAACATCAAACTCTACTACTGAACTACTGAACTGCACTACTGAGGTCCCAGCCGAGTCTCACAGAAAAGAAAACGTTCACATACACCTTATTTGCAGCAAAAAAAGAGGTGAAATTATTTGTAAAATAGGCATGCGATGAAACACTCCAGTCACAATCGAGTTTGATTCTCAGAATAACTTGAACTAAATTTTGATGAAGAAAAATGTTGACTGAAAGACTCCGTTTTATTTCTGTATAAACAATGCAAAACAATGTGCATTTTTGTCTGTATAAAATTAAATAAATCAAAAACTGATATGAACAGGTGTTTAATATTGTAAACAAAATGTACTACAGGTTCACCATCTCTTAAAAATAAATAAATTTATAAACAGAAAATAGAGCTCCAAAGTCGGATAAAATGTGGCCCCTCTCTCCGGTTCTGTTTGCTAGCCACAGCAGCGTGGGTCTGTTGCTGTTTGAAAGCTACTGAAGAGCTCTTATTAACTGTTATAACAGGGTTGTGTAACTGTCTTATTAACTGTTATAACAGGGTTGTGTAACTGTCTTATTAACTGTTATAACAGGGTTGTGTAACTGTCTTATTAACTGTTATAACAGGGTTGTGTAACTGTCTAACGTACGATGCGTGTTGGTCGTTGAGTTTGAGACAGACTGGGACCTCTGCTGTTCAAACAGTGCAATTGTGTGTCGCACATTCCCACCATGCATAGAAACGACATAGATTTGTTTTCTTTTCTGTCAAATGTAATACACTGCAACATAAAGGCAAGAGACTATTTACAACTAAAAACAAAATTAAAAAAACACTAATATGATGATATCTGAGTGAGAAGATGGCGATTGTTGAAATAAATCTAATAGGAGTTTCGTATATCAGCAATATATCACTCCGTGATTAGAGCTATTGATTTTATAAATGTAAAATCTTACAGATAAAAATGAGCTAAACTCTAGGAAAGATGTGTTAAGACTTAGACATAAAATACACTTCTCAGATGGTAGAGGGTTAATATTATGCTTTTCTGTTTGAGGTGGAGCTTTCGGAGTTGCGCTGAGCTACTTTATGACCAAAGACAAGTTCAAACCCATTCCCAAGATCCTCAAGGGCCTTCCTCGTGAGGAGCAGAAGAAGCTTTGTCTCTACATGATTTCAGAATTACGCATTGAGATTTCAAAGTTCACAGATAGCAAGCAGCTAATTAAATATGTTAAGGAATACGTAGGACTACCGCAAACAGTTGCAGATTTGATTAACACTTTCTTGTCCAATAACCCTCTTCTTCTCCAATAACCCTCTTCTTCTCCAATAACCCTCTTCTTCTCCATTAACCCTCTTCTTCTCCAATAACCCTCTTCTTCTCCAATAACCCTCTTCTTCTCCATTAACCCTCTTCTTCTCCAATAACCCTCTTCTTCTCCATTAAGTGCAATGAAAAGAATGACCTCACAATATGCACGTTTAAATAAGCATGAGTGGGTTTAATGTGTAGTTCATGTATCTGTGATGGTTTAGATGTTTTCAGATTGGCTGTTAGTTATTATTCCAAGTTCTAGTCACAGCTTTAGGCTGAGTAAATGAAAATGCAGGGAAACGTATAGTATACGTATGTACAGCAAGAGGCAAATAAAATCTTTTAAATCTGTTTGAAGTGGTAAACTGAAGTTTTGTGATTAAACCCAATACTAGTTTGCAGAACAGTTTTCTTAAACAGATTTGTGTGAATAAGGAAATGTGTGAATATTTAATTAGATAACTTCAGTTGCATAAATAAATATTTTTAAAAATAGTTCTAATGCAGAAATGCTTTTAACAATAATACAAATCCTAAAAAAGGATGGTGATGTCTATGGCTTGTTTGTTTGTTTGTTTGTTGTTTGTTTGAAATGACCCTGTTCGCCTGCAGGTGTAGTGCCTTAATGATCAGTAGGGAAGATGAAGCAGTGGTTAGAGGAGCATCATGGCAGTAGATAGTGTTTATTTTAGAAGTAAAAGACATTTAACCATTGAATAATCATACAACAGTCTGTTCTCCTTACTGTAATATAAAGTGTTAAATTTAATGAAGACAAAAAGAAAAACAATCAAAGAAGCTTTATAAACACTGTATTCACAAAACCTTTACTGTAAACATTACAGTAAACATCTATAAAACATATTTACAGTAAAGTACTGCAGTATCTTACACAGTATAAAATAACACATAATCCAGTACTTTTGCTCATTAATGAAAAAAAAGGCATCTTACAGTTGAGTTTTGCTCAAAGACCCAACCAGGGCAGTTCTACAGTGCTGGGATTTGAACACACAACCTTCTGATTTGTAAATTAAAGCCATCTCCACTGAGCCACTACAACTCACACTGCTGTCTTATACATCATACTCACATTCCATCTGACTCTGAGCTCTGTCCCAGTGCTTTAGTTCACCTCTTTTGATTTTACACTAAAATCCTACACTTTATCTTCTTTTCATGGACATTAACAAGCAAATCATCAGCCCCAAAACCTCTTTTCTTATTCTCAGGGTCCTGATGCAGGTTTGAGTGGAAATAACATGGAGGAAACCTTATAGATAAAACTCATCTTTTAGATCTCAGCTTTCAAAAAAATAAATAAATAAATAAAACAAGTTGTAGGGATTGTTTCAATTTGGCTGGATAAAGATTTATTTACTTTCATAATTTTTGGCTCATATTAGAACTTACATGTTTACATTTTATACATTTACAACATATTATTACATGTTTTGAATGGTTTAACAGTTTAAAAAAAATAATAAACAGTAAAGTAGAACTTTATCATGAGATTAAATTATACGGAAACTCCTGGAGGATTCCACAAGGGGGCGCTATCAGAGTGAAGGTGAGCTCATCGGTCTTATTAGACCTGTGTTACTAAAAGCTGTTAGGATTATTTAACACAAACACGAGTTACATCACTGCTGTGAGATTGTTTTCGTGAACTTTTCTGCACTTTGACGTGAATTAGCTGCTTCCAGTCTGAGGCGCTCTGATGAACCGGATCAGAAGTGGAATGTCTAAACCCCTTCATGAGATCATCCCAGATCTTCCTCTTGATCTGCGTGAGAAATTAACACCATCATGGTCTTAGATGAGTGAGTCTGCAACAGTGCCCTTTAGCTGAGCATGCACATTACAGGAAATAAGCGACTGGAACAGGAAGTGGTCTCTGCAATTCACTTCTTCTTCACTGATGACTTCAGAGCTGAAGTGTGATACGGACCTCACAACCTCTGATGGGAAACCTGCGAAACCACCATTCAGTCTGTTGAATGACCTTTGACCTGTTTTATTGATTTAAGGAATTTAATTAAATCTATTTAAAGTTAAACAGTCATTTGAGTTACTATTCCAGCTTGAAGTCTTAAACCTCAGGGTTTATAGAGTCATTTAAATTAATGTAAATGTAAATAAAACCTCAAGGACAGGTGAAAGCTGATGACCTTGAATTCAGCTCTCTCACTTTAATCACAGGTAACTGCAGCTAATCACAGTAAATTAAATTCAATACAATTTTATTTGTTTAGAGCTTTTAACAGTGGACATTGTCACAAAGCAGCTTTACAGAAATAAATACATTCAAATTAAATTAAGTCAAAATAAATTTTAAATATGTGAATTTATCCCTAATGAGCGAGTCAGAGGTGACGGTGGTGAGGAAAAACTCCCTGAGATGATATGAGGAAGAAACCTCATCTGGCTGCAACGGATAGTGCGATTATAAATCATTCCCTCTATAACTGTGTACTACATGGACAAACAGTGCAGTTGTGTAACCAGGAAATTCATCACAGGTTTCACATGAAGTCTGTTTTGTTGAACCTCTCCACTGCCCATTGATGGAGACCTGATTGCAAAACTGCTCGTGGGAATTGTAGTCCTAAAGCTATCATAGCAAACTGTTGATATCAATTGAAGTCCAAAGGCATCTTCATGGTTTGTAAGGCATCCTCAATAATCTCACGTAACTTCAGGCTGTCCATGTTGGAGGTCGTCCTCAGCAGCAGTGAGTGATTTCCAAGTGATGAGAACTCCAACCAGAAGCAGGGCATCAGGATGGATCAGGCAGATCCGGAGAGCAGAAGGGGTCAGGATCACTGGCATCTCAGGAGTAGCATGTGTAGCTCAACAGAGAGAGAGAGAGAGAGAGAGAGAGAGCATCCAAACATCCCAGTTCACCACAACACTCTATGCCTGTGAACTTCTCATCCCCTATATAGTTCTTTCCAGTTACTCCCCTCTGGTAGACGGTATAAAGTGCCTTTAGTGAAAAGGGCCAAGTATAAGAAGACCTTTATCCCAACTGCGACTGATATTTTAAATAGGATCTTAAAATGAATTTTTTATGTTATTATTATAGTTATGACGTGATGTATGTAATGTAAAGTGTTGTTGTGATGATTATTTGTATTGTTTGTTTGTTGAGCCTTTTGTCTAAAGACAATTTTCTACCCTATTTGGGATAGACAGCTTTTGAATTGAATTGAATTGAATTGAAACCTCCAGACCTGCCCCTGTACCTAAGAAAAAACTATTCACAAAAGGCTTGACTAAACAAATATGTTTTCAGCC
>CM075027.1:326042-331042 GCA_037576675.1 Pangasius sanitwongsei
CAGTCTTCACAGGAGAAACCCAGAGCTCAAACCCAGAGCAGACATTCAGAGAGATTAATTCTTTAAACAATCAATCTTCAACTGTTAACAATCACCTGGACAACAAGAAACACCTGTCAGTCACATGTTCCAGTATTTTTGATCACTTGAAGAATGGGTGGGTTCAGACAGAAGGTGTCATGTTCTAAGTTGTTTTAAAACGTCTGGATGTAAATATCGGGAAATGAAAGCGGAAATTCTGATCTATCGTCTCATATTCATCTTTTCATTCATCTCAACCCCAAATGTCTTCAGTGCATAGCAAAGTTTATGGTGGGGAAAAAATACCGGAAGCTGGTCATGAGTCAGCTGTAGCTGCGTGAGACGTCTCTCCTGGAATTGCAGGAGACTTCCTGCTCAGTCGTGTGTGAAAAATCACCTGTTACAAAGCCTCTTATTTCAATTACTAGAGTTTTAACAGTGTGTAATTAGGTCACGTGACTAATGTGGACTAGAACAGGGTCAGATATCACTAAAGTATTAACCACCGTATAAAAATACACGCTTTAGTAACTTCTGATTTATTTTGTGAACTGAGCTGCGGTGAATGTTGTGAATGGTGTTTGTGGTATAAACCTCAGAGCCGTAATAATGCGATCAGGTTTTGTGGTGCATCAGTTTTCACTTCACTGTGTGACTTCATCTAACCCTCTGTGTTCTCCTTCTCTCTCTCTGCCTCTCTCTTTCCCTCTGCCTCTCTCTTTCCCTCTGCCTCTCTCTCTTTTCTCTCTCTGTCTCTCTTTCCCTCTGTCTCTCTCTATTCTCTCTCTCTGTCTCTCTCTTTTCCCTCTGTCTCTCTTTCCCTCTGCCTCTCTCTCTTTTCTCTCTCTGTCTCTCTTTCCCTCTGCCTCTCTCTATTCTCTCTCTCTGTCTCTCTCTTTTCCCTCTGCCTCTCTCTATTCTCTCTCTCTGCCTCTCTCTATTCTCTCTCTCTGCCTCTCTCTATTCTCTCTCTCTGCCTCTCTCTATTCTCTCTCTCTCTCTCCCTCTTTCTCTCGTTGTGTGTGTGTTGGTGTGTTTAGTGGTGAGGGCGTTTCAGGAGTACATGGAGCCCGAGGATGCGGCTCCGTCCTCCCCTCAGAGACGAAGCGCTCCTGCAGGAGGAGATGATGAGTCCGTGGTGCTGCCGCTGGGAGAAAACGTCCTCACACACAACCTGGGAATCCCCGTGCTGGTCGTCTGCACTAAGGTACGAGCGTTAGAACGTCCTTCCTCCAGCAACCTGCGCTGATATCCACTCATACACACTGACTCACACACGCCTACACACTGACCGCAGGGCGTTCGCTCTGACGGAGAGGCGCTCACTCGGGCCGCAGGGCGTTCGCTCTGACGGAGAGGCGTTCGCTCGGGCCGCAGGGCGTTCGCTCTGACGGAGAGGCGTTCGCTCGGGCCGGGACTCGCTCGCTCTGACGGAGAGGCGCTCACTCGGGCCGCAGGGCGTTCGCTCTGACGGAGAGACGTATTCTCTGCGTTACGCCTCTGAGCAGTTTTCAGCTTTTGAAAGCCGCTGTTCGGTTTGCGTAGCCTTTAGCGATGGAGCTGCAGATCCGCCATCTCTCTCTCACATGCTCCGTCAGTGTGACATTTGCCTCGCGGCTCTGAACAGCTCACTGCATGCTCACCGACTGAAAGTTAGCGCACCCCTGCAGTCAGCACCAGGCGTTGGCCATCAGGAGAAGATCAGTGAAGAAGATAGCAGTTCACACTGAGAGTTGAGCGTCAACGAAAGATTTAAATCACGCATTCCTGTAAAATAGAGTGGAGCGAGTTTCAGAACCAGAAAAACACCTTTTTAAAAATGACAAACATTACAGATTGCACATTTGACAAATTCTGAGACATATAATTCATTAACTGTTAAAGTATTAAATATTTGTGAATTAGTAATTAAGGAATTATTTGTAGATTTTTGATTGCACTTCTATTTTTCTTTCTTTTTTAAAGAATATTTCTTTCTTTCTCTGTATTTATGTATTATCTGTCATTTTGTTTATATTCTTTCAGATGGAGCGGTGAGGATGAATAAAAGTAGTATTTTTATTTTTAGTCATTTTATGAGCGAATCTCATGATCTAATGACTTCCCTCTCTCTCTCTCTCTCTCTCTCTCTCTCTCTCTCTCTCTGTGTGTGTGTGTGTGTGTGTGTGTGTGTGTGTGTGTAGTGTGATGCTGTCACTGTGTTGGAGAAAGATCACGACTACAAAGAGGAGCATTTTGACTTTATTCAGTTGCACCTCAGGAGATTCTGCCTGCAGTGTATCCTCCACACTCAGCCTGGGATTATAAACCAGCTGTGTGTTAGTGCTAGTGCGGAGAGAACACACACACATGCACACAAACACACGCGCGCACACACACATGCACACACACACACAGACGCTTCACACTCTCTCATGAAAACATTTAAAAACCAGAACGTTCAGAAGGAGCAGACAATAAAAACAGAACATGTTTATTAGATCTTCCTGATGCTCCTGTGTTTAATCTAATCAACTCCTTCTACTGATAAAAATATGAACTTTGATAAAAAATTTTGAAAAACTTTTAAAATCTTTACTTTACACTCTGATTTTACCGAATGAGCAAATGGAGCGCCGCAGGGATGACGTGTTTTGTCGTGTTTTTTCATCTGCTTCCCTCGACAAAAACCAGTAGGATTTTTCCTTTGACTTTTGGATGATTGCAGAAATGAATCTCTGCAGAAGTTTATGATTCTTACATGCTGTGTTCATCAGGATAATCTTCACAAATGAACACAACGTTTATGAATTTTGAAGCCTGAATGCAGTCAGCAGAAGTAAAAAGCTGAAGGCTGTAAACGAACTAAACCACGGTCACATGACTTCAGCGTCACCACACTAAACTTCCGCCAGTCTGTCAGTCTTTATTTAAAAGCCTGTTCCCTGATGAGGATCCACTGCGTCGTCGTGTGGATGAATCTGTTCTCGCCTCTTTCGCGAACGTGTCCATGCTGCATTATTTTGGAGAAAATTCCATTGGTTTGTACGTGCAGTTGATGAGTTTTCCTGTTCGGCATGATGACGTTTAATGTCCCTGACAACTTCTGTAGTCCTGTTTAGCCACTTGTTAGCAGACGGCTTTCTCAAGACACGTAAAAGCTTAAAAAATCATGAGTGGGGTGTTAACGATGTATTTTATGTCGTAGAATAAAACGTGAAAATATCTTGATCCTGTGTTAACCACAGACTGCATTTCAGGCATTTAACCAAAAACCCTTTGACTTCGTGATGATGGAACAGGAAGTGCTAAAGCGCGAACGCATTTCTGGGTTTTAGGACTCAATCCTGCGGCACTCTACACTCTCCACGACACCGCAATGAATTATGGGTCTTTCTTTCCTCTCATATCTGAATAGGACGATGAACACTTTGGGGTAATCTACCTGTTCTCAGGTTCTTCATTGCTGGTGTTGAAGCTGATGAGTGGAACAAACACTGAGAAAATCCCTCTTCTGTCTCTACTAATCAGGAACAGATTCAGCTCTTAGGGCTGTGCGAGTGTGTGTGTGCGAGTGTGTGTGTGCGTGCGTGCGTGCGAGTGCGTGCGTGCGTGCGTGTGTGTGTGTGTGTGTGAGAGAGAGAGAGAGAGTGTGTGCGAGTGTTTTGCGAGTGTGTTTTCCTTAACCGTGTCTCTTAGATGGAGCTGCTCTGATCTACACATCTGTAAAAGAGGAGAAGAACCTGGACCTTCTGTACAAGTACATGGTGCACAAACTGTACGACTTCCACTTCACCACACCGGCCTTAGTGGTGGAGAAAGACGCTGTGTTCATGTGAGACACCACACACACACACACACACACACACACACACACACAGCACTGTGAGTCGATCAGAATAACTGCTAGTGAACATTTGCATTAAGCTTAAGGGGCTTTGAACCCACAACCTTACGGTCACACAAGTCTCCGTGTACGTTCACTGTTACCATGACAACCACCATCACTAGCGAGAGCCACATTAGAACACGGGTTCTCCAGCGTAAAGTTTCTGGTTACAAAATATTTGCATATCAGACATGATTGAGGTCATGTGTAGCTCCGCCCCCAAATCAGATTTACACGCAAATACCGAGAAAGTCAGTTATTTTAGAATAAATGTATAAAATAGTGGAAGCTGTTGATTGAGTTTTGGTGAAATTGAATTGTTTGCAGTCCGTCCGGGTGGGACAACGAGAAAAAAATCTCCATCTTACACGAAAACTTCACGACCGTCCGGCCGGAAGATCCGTTTGAGGATTTCATCATCAAGCCGCCAGTGCGCAAGGTGAGAGTCTCACACACTCTCTCTCACACACACACACACACACACACACACTGTGATGTTATAAAATCTCAGATAAAAATAGCGGTCTGTGTGTTGTTTATTTCCAGTTAGTGCACGATAAAGAGATAAACGCCGAAGATGAGCAGGTCTTCCTCATGAAGCAGCAGGTTTGTACACGCACCTGTAAAAATTACACTCGCTGTGATCAGGTTCGGGTGAAATCCCGTCAGTAATCACGTTCAATCCGTCACGTAAATGTAACGTTAGCTCGTGTGTGTGTTTAATAATGATGTGTGTTGTTTTTAATCCTGCAGTCTTTGTTAGCCAAGCAGCCGGCCACTCCATCACGAGCAGCAGTAAGTGACATCACTTCCTGTTTGCACATTCTGTCCATTTCATACATTTAAAAACACTAAGCAAATCTTACGGCTCTTTCACACCTATTAGGACACGGAGCTGCACTCAGGGTGTTACTGGATAATTATAGAAATGTTTCCTTTAAAGCATTTCGTGTATCGCGTCCATCGTTTATTTACTGTTTCTGTTGTTTCAGTCCCAGTCTCCACAACACGTCACGTTTCCGCAGCACTGTAGCTTTATCCTTCCGCCCGGTTTATCGACCCACAGCTACAGAAAATCATCAGGCGCAACCGAAAACGTCGTGGGTCGATT
>CM075027.1:336042-343663 GCA_037576675.1 Pangasius sanitwongsei
TTTATGGAATATTGTGAACACACTCATTTCCTTCACTGTACAGAAACATTTCAGCTCACGCACTTAATACTGAACAGATTTTATTGGACCTGATGAGACTTTTTTGATGCCATTTTGTTTAAAAAAAAAAAAAAAAGTTAATTGGTGCTGCAGTGCATTCTGGGTAAACTCTTCGTGTCCGCAGTAACGGCGACTCGATTTTCAGCTGATAAAATTCACGCAAGAGCTAAACTAACAGCACAGCTCTTAAACTGGCAACCAAGAACTCTTATTCTTATTATTATTCTTATTCTTCTTATTATTATTATTAGGGAAGTGGTCGAGGGAGCGTGATGAACAGTATTGAAACACAGCCTCGTTTCCACTCGGTATATTTCATCTTTGCGTCTCAAATTATTTCAATTTTTGACATTTTTTCCTTTCGACTCGCAGATTTACACGTCGTCTCAATTCTGCTTTGTATAAATAGAAAAAAATATTTTAAAAAAAATCAGTAAAAATGCTCATGGAGTGTCGGTGTGAAACATTCCTCGTTATTCCACACGAGCTCCATGTAGGAAAACGATTCATGATGCTTCCGTTCTTATTTTCTTTTCTGTTTTTGTTACGATCTCTGCTGATCCTGTATCATATCTGATTTACATGTACATTAAAAACAGATTTCTCTTTTTTTGGATTTATTTGTGAGAATTGAAAAAAATTGAGGACGTGAGAATCGTGTCTGAATCCTGAGAAGAAACGTAAACCTGAGCGACTCGGAAATCTACAGATTAATAAGAGAAAAGAAAAGAAGGAAAAAAAATTGGAACCAAAGATGTGGTGTGTGTGTGTGTGTGTGTGTGTGTGTGTGTGTGTGTGTGTGTGTGTGTGTCAGTCATGGTCGTGTCCCAAACACATCCCAGGTGGTGTCTCATTTTAGTATTTTTCTTCCACCTGGTGAAATCATCATCATTCCTGCACTCACGCTGTTTATCTTCACTCGTCTTTCTCGCTGCGTTCGTTTCCAAATCCTCTCTTATTAAAAAAAAAATAATAAGAATAAAAAAATTCCCCTCTCTAGTACTTTTTGTTTCTTTAAGGGAAAAGACCACAAGGTGTGCAGAGTCTACTTTTTTATTTTTAATTAATTTTGCATGGTTATTATTATTATTATTATTATTATTATTATTTGCTGTATAAAAAAAAAAAGAAGAAGAATCTGATGGAGATTTTTAAGATTTTCTTTCTTTCCTGCGCGTTTGCAAGCACACCGTCTGGACTAATTCACATGTTTAGTTGTTAAAGCACTTCCAATAAAAGCGCATTATAATAAACTCCAGTTACACTGCAGCTGTGTGTCAGTAAATAAACACATCCACATTACCGCTAGCATTTTATCACAGTTTACGATATTATTTGAGAAACGTGACGGTCTTTGGGGCTCCATCGGGGCTGAGTGTAAGCCAGCGGAACGGTTTGTGCTGAATATCGTGATTTTATCGCGTAGCTGACGATCGACACGCCGTTCTGCTGTACAGCTCAGTTTCCTCACATTTACCTGAAACTCTTCAGCGAGTTTATGGAAAAGCTGAATGCTGTACGTCAGATGAAGTGAAGCCTTCGAATGTGTTTTTATCAGAATTCAGGATGTGCAGAAGGATCAGGCTTGGTTTTTTTTTTTTGTTTTTTTTTTTTTTTTTTTAAAACAGTGAGTCTTGTATGTAACTTGATCTCAATGAATAAAAAAGTTCAGTGTGTAAGACACGTCAGATAGAGCAGGAGTTTTTATTATACGCTGTATAATGTGTAACTGAAGCACTTCCCCTCATCAGCAGCAAACAGAACGAGTCCAGTTCCTGTATTAACGGGTTTTCACACTTTCTCTGTGTATTAAATCGGTGTGACTGTACGCCTTTTTCCTGATGCAGTATAACGGTTCTGCAGAGTCGCTCGCTTTTCTGCCAATAAAGCAAAAGGAAACAGCTTCAATAAAACATCCAGACTCCACTCACCGTCTCTCTGCTCTTCATTCTGTGTGAGAGATTTCTTTCAAATGTAGTAAAACCTTCTGATCCCACAGCAGTGTGGAATTCGGATTCCAATTATCCAATGGAAGGAGTCTCCAGTGTCAAGTGACTTGTTTATAGCTGCTATAACGTAAGTGAGGACAGGAACTACCTTCTCACTGACATTCCACAACATTAATTATAACTATGAACAGATGAAAAAGTATGATGTTGGTCTTTAATAAATAAATAAATTTGTAATTTTATTTTTAATTGTAAAGTTGCTGTGGTGTAAGAGGAATAAAACACATGGGGCTGTGCAGTTGTAGGAAAACAATCAACTTCAGGATGGGAAGAGTGACTGCTTCATCACACCACGCTGTTACTCAGCACCGTACTGTAACACACACACACACACACACACACAGTGTATTACTTATTTGTGCAACAGCAGGGCATGAATACACATGCGCTAATTTTTATGAATAATTTTTCGATGGATAAATTTCGCTCAGAATGAGACTGCTAAGAAAGATCCTGTTTTATAGTTTATTGATGGAATAAAACTTTATAACTGGTTAATAATTGAAACATCCTTTTAAACTTAAAACACGTTTTACACTAACAGTGAGACGTGTCATTTACAGCATTATTTTTATAATATTTTTAAATAATTTTCCTGGTAATATTTTATACTGTACTCGGTTATGAAATACTTAACATTGTGTTTAAACCTGTACTGGAGTTTAAATACAGTTTTTTATGTATAACATATGAATATTAAAGCTGGTCAGTGTATTAATTATTTATTTAGCTTACAGTAAATTGGAATGATTAATAATTAAAGACGCTATTGTGAGGAATCTTTAACTCCAATCTGGCAACCCGACTCTGTTTACATTAGCAACGGGCGATCCGCCATTTTCTACAACAAAGCGCGTATCGGAGCAGCGATTATGACGTCAGCGACATAAAGACCAATCAAATTCAGAGTTCCTCACTTGTATGCAAATAAGTTATTATATGCGGAAGCAACGATTAAATGGATTGGCTCCAGTAAATCTCTCTGACCAATCATGTGGTCCGATGTCCCCCGGGTCCAAAAGCTCGCCAAGTTACTTCCTCCCTGCGTTTGTTCCTGTGGAGGTAATAAACTTCTTCAGGATTAAATAAATATAAACTACTACAAGATCAAATAAAATGGGATAAATTTTGCCTTCTGACTTTTAATCAGAAGATGGCTTTTATTTTTGTGATGGAAAAGCACACTGTCTAACAAAAAAAAAGTCTAAAAGGAAAAATAATAAATATAGTGTTTACATGCATTTTGGAATAAATTTAAAATGAACTTAAATTATTTATTAATCAGAGAAGAGCTGCTGTTACTCATGTCCTTCAGAGAAGCTTTGCATTTAAACAGAAAGGAAAATATAATAAATAAGATTAAATCAATCTGATCAAACATCTGCATAAACAAACAAACAAACAAACAAACAAACAAACAAACAAAGCCTGCAGTCAGTTATAAAAATTATAATAAGATTAAACAGAAGGTTTACATCAGTAATAAATCAGAATTAAACCACAAATAATATATAAATATACAACTGAGTGGATGTGATTTCAAAAAGAGAAAAATAATTTTAAAGAAATTACACTCATGTGTTTATAGTCACTTTCTATATTTTTTCAGTCTAACTGTAAACATTACTGAAATTATATTTAAAAAACAAACAGAAATGATATAAACTCTAGTCTACTGTAATGAAAGCAATATTATTTACAATTATGCAACAACATTATTGTTAGAGAGACAAACTAATTTTTAAACAGATAAAATGTTGTATATAAAATAAAGAAAATAAATAAAAATAAAAGTGATCAAATTGGTGTCCATCAGTTTTATTAATTACTTGATAAATTATTATCAAATTACTTTCTGCCCAGAAATTTGTATTTAAAAATCCACAATTAAATAAATAATTAAATAAATAAATAAATAATCACCCAGCAGAAGTTAAAACAAACCTCAGCTCAGATGTTTTTAATCCCGCAGTTTAACAAAAAAAAATATCTGAAACACGCGCAACCTGGCAACCCGCATCACGCTCTCTCTCACACTCACACACTCTCACACTCACACACTCCGGCCTTCTGGCTTCTTTACGTTCCCTGCAGCTCGGTGAAGGTTTACACACGCCGTGTTTTGGGTTTTGTCCGGTTTCCGGTTTGGTGAGGAGTTTTTCCGGGACTGCGGCGCGCGTGAGCACTGTGCAGAGCGGAAACACAACAACAACAACAACAACAACAACATCATCATCACCATCAGCAGCAGCAGCAGTGCTGGTGCTGGAGATGCCGCAGGCTGAGGGACAGAAACTCAGTTCAGGAATAAACACTGCCATGGAACTGAAATCTACAACCCAGGAGCTTCCGAGGAACTGAGAACATCTACACCTCACTTACATCTAATTTACTTACAGCTACAGCTTCACCCCTCCAGGTAGAGTTCATATCTCTTCCATCTCCATCTGCATATCTGATCTCTAATTCCATCTTAATCTCAGTTTATTCCTTCATCTCAATCTCCATCTACAGTTTATTCCACCTGCTAGATCTTCAGCTTCATCTCTCCATCTCTCTCATCCACAGCTGGAACTCTATCTCCAGCTCTTATCTCCACCTTCATTCCTACATTTTCATCTCCATCTCTGACTTTACATCACCGTCTACACCTTCTGTCTCATTTGTTCCTCACAGACCTTCATCTTTATCTCCAGCTTTTTATTTATTTCAGTGTCTGTAACTTTATTTCTGTCCACAGCTACAGTTTATTGTCATCTAACTTCTAACATCTAACATTAAACTTCTCTCCATTGTCTTTATTTACATTCCTCCTTATCGACTTTCACCTCCCCATCTACACGTTTACATATAAACACTGCGTAACGCACAGTGAAACTGTATAACACACACAGACACTTTATAACACACACATACACTTTATAACACACATACACTTTATAACACATTTTGTAACACACAGAGAGACTTTATAACACATTTTGTAACACACACAGACACTTTATAACACATTTTGTAACACACAGAGAGACTTTATAACACATTTTGTAACACACACATACACTTTATAACACACATACACTTTATAACACATTTTGTAACACACAGAGAGACTTTATAACACATTTTGTAACACACACAGACACTTTATAACACATTTTGTAACACACAGAGAGACTTTGTAACACATTTTGTAACAGAGGTAAACTCTTTTCCTGTCGCTCAGCCCCTGCGACAGCGTGTCTGCGTCCGGAGCGGTGTTTCTCGGTGAAAGCCCCGCGGCCGGGTCACGATGCGGAGCAGCGAGGAGGCGGAAGGTTTTGACGGCGAGGCCTCCAACACGGCGATGGTGTCGGGGACAAGCAGTCCGTATCAGCCCACCACGGAGCCCGTCCTCTCCCGGAGTGTGTTCAGGAGCATGAGCTGGAACACACACTACCTCACGTCACAGCTCGGCATCCTGAAGATCATCGAAGTGGTGAGTCCACGGTTCAGGAGGATAATTACACTGTAATAAACTTCACGTTATCTTCACTTTATTCATCACGGATCCTTAAAGGAGCTTAAAGGAGCAGTTCAGTAAAACGTCACGTATCCTGCGTGTTCCTGCTTTAACGCGAGTGTAGGCAGTTAGTCACGATGTGCTTAGTGTGTGAACTTTACATCTTTAATTTTGTACAGGAGCTACGATGCAAATGCTAATGCAGCTAACAAAAATGAACAGAAGACTGTGTTACGAATGACGAACGTCAGCTACAAACTATAAACTAAACTCCATCGTGTAGCTGTATGCAGGAGAGTCATCAGGGCCGCCATCTTGTATAACCGGAATCACTTTTATTTCTTGATGTCACTCTGCCCCTTGCCCCGCCCCATGCCCCGCCCTCTTGGCCCCGCCCACACAAATTTAAAGATAAAACTTTGTTGTCCCTTCAATCACAGACAGACATTTTAGAATTTATTTATTGACTTATTTATTTAAAATGATTTCTCAGAGCGTAATATTTTTAATCGTTTACAGTAAACAGACAGAGCGTGCCGTGTATTTACAGTCAAGATTTTACTCGTTAGCTGCATTCGTTTATCGGCAGAAACGCGGCTTTCTCTGATTTACTGCCTGGATCAGATTTCAGGTTCTTTAGGGTTTATTGTGTTGTTTTTGTGCTGTTGTGTTATTGTGACTTTTTTTTGCACAGTAATCGTTCCTCATCACTGATCTCTCACTCAGTTTACCTTTCCTTTAGCTCAGTGTGTTAGTGTTCAGCGCTTATTACACCAACATTAATGTACAGTTAATTACACTTTATTACAAAAACACTATTTTCTTAAGCACTGTACGGCTCTGTTCCACCTGTTTATAACACACACCTGTTTTTACTCTGATCTCTCTGTGTGTGTGTGTGCATGTGTGTGTGAGAGAGAGAGTGTGTGTGTGTGTGTGTGTGAGAGAGAGAGAGTGTGTGTGTGTGTGCGTGTGTGTGTGAGAGAGAGAGTGTGTGTGTGCGTGTGTGTGTGAGAGAGAGAGTGTGTGTGTGCGTGTGTGTGTGTGTGAGAGAGAGTGTGTGTGTGTGTGTGTGTGTGAGAGAGAGAGTGTGTGTGTGTGTATGATATCAGAGAGAGTTTAGATGATTGATGAGAAAAGAAAAGCGTTTTATTGGAATTTTTTGTGTATATTACTTTTCTGATGTTTCTGGAATGCAGTGTGAAGAAGAGGGAGAGAGAGTGTGTGTGTGTGTGTGTGAGAGTGAGTGTGTGTGTGTGCGTGTGTGTGAGAGAGTGTGTGTGTACGTGTGCGTGTGTGTGAGAGAGTGTGTGCGTGTGTGAGAGAGAGTGTGTGTGTGTGCGTGTGTGAGAGAGTGTGTGTGTGTGTGTGTGAGAGAGTGTGTGTGTGTATGTGTGTGTGCGTGTGTGAGAGAGTGTGTGTGTACGTGTGCGTGTGTGTGAGAGAGTGTGTGTGTGTGTGTGTGTGAGAGAGAGTGTGTGTGTGTGTGTGCGTGTGTGTGAGAGAGTGTGTGTTGTTTATACTCAGAGATTAAAGTGTATATATAAATTAGAGGGAGGGATGTGTAGCTAATGGAGCAGATAGAGATGGCGTTATATTTACAGAAAATTATTAAATCGCTCTAAAATTCATTTCATTAGGAGAAGAAATTCTTTCTTTCTTTCTTTCTTACTAAAGATAGCCAGCTGATCTTATAGTTTTCTTTTTGCAAATAACGAGACGGCAGGACAGTGAGACAGACAGAAGAACAGTGAGACAGAAGAACAGTGAGACAGAAGGACAGTGAGACAGAAGGACAGTGAGACAGAAGAACAGTGAGACAGAAGAACAGTGAGACAGAAGGACAGTGAGACAGACAGAAGGACAGTGGGACAGAAGGACAGTGAGACAGAAGGACAGTGAGACAGAAGGACAGTGAGACAGACAGAAGGACAGTGGGACAGAAGGACAGTGAGACAGACAGAAGAACAGTGAGACAGAAGGACAGTGGGACAGAAGGACAGTGAGACAGACAGAAGGACAGTGGGACAGAAGGACAGTGGGACAGACA
>CM075027.1:352397-357397 GCA_037576675.1 Pangasius sanitwongsei
ATGCTGATATTGCCCAAAAACCCTATTTTGTTCAGGCGTTTCCAAACTTTTGGAGGGCAGTGTATATATATATATCATGATGTGGAACGTCAGAGAAACGAGTTAGTTCCTTTTGTCACTTACATTACAGCAGCTATAAACACTCGTTCCCTCACCAGCGTCTCTTTATTCTCTCTCTTCAAGTTAATAAGATAAAAAATCGCAGCTTGTTACGCATGTTACTGAGAAACCGCAAAGAAGCGTAAACTCCTCTGTCCTGAAGATGTTGGAAAACTTCAAGTTACAGCTTCACCTCTGACTGTTACAAAGCGCTGACACTGGAGACTCCTTCCACACATGTTACATAAACATCTCATTACTTCACCAAATCTTCACCATATCAATGATTATTTGTTTATGTGGAGCGTCCGCTGTGTGAATGAGCCGTTACTATAGAAACGCATAGAGAACCCATAGACATCTCCAGACGCTGGTGGTGTTCTGCAGGTCTTTACTGCAGCTCTGTTCACTTCCTGCTGGTTCTTGTTTTGTCTTCAGTTTTGCCTTCAGCAAGTGAAATGCAGCTCAGTTGGATTCGGGTCAGGTGACTGACTCGGCCATTGCAGAACGTTCCACTCCTTTGCCTTAAACCGTCTTCAAAACCTCTGTGTAAATGTTGAAACCTGTGTATTCTCAGTAGCCTAAAGAATTTACAGCCTAAAACTATCCACACTGAAGTACCGTGTTACCATGTGACCTGCGAGAAGAGGAAGTTTCAGGAGCCCGCTAAATCTAATAATACATCTCAATAGGTTAAAAAGGCAAAATTATTTATTACATATCAATGTTATTTATCTTATATACATATCTTATTCAAACAGCGTAGTGGTAGAAGTGGGCGTGGTTAAATACGGTGGAGCAGAAAGGCTCTTACAGAACGTTTCACACGAACATGTTCTCTCTCTCTCTCTCTCTCTCTCTGTGTGTGTGTGTGGGGGGGGTATTTGAAACCCAAGTAGGGATGGAGAGAGTGTGTGAAAGAAAAAGAATGAGAGAGAGAGAGAGAGACAGAGAGAAAGAAATAGAGAGAGACAGATAGAGTGTCATGTGATATTGTGTGTTCAGTCACTCGCATCATGTGTTCAGTCACACACTGGGATAACCAGTCAACTGGAACCATTGTTCCCCCCTGTGTGTGTGTGTGTGTGTTCCTACAATTGCACACACACACACACACACACACACTCATCTGTTTGAACTTTAGTAGTAATACACATCTTAATTAATTAAATATGATAAGGTAAATGCTAGTTTAGTGTTAGAGTTAAGTTTATATTAGTGTTACTTTAGTGTCAAGTCTAAGTGTACTGTTAGTGTTAGTGTAGTGTAAAGTGTTAGTGTTAAGTGTTAGTGTAGTGTTAAGTGTTAGTGTAGTGTTAGTGTAGTGTAAAGTGTTAGTGTTAAGTGCTAGCGTAGTGTTAAGTGTTAGTGTAGTGTTAGCGTAGTGTTAAGTGTTAGTGTAGTGTTAAGTGTTAGTGTAGTGTTAGTGTAGTGTAAAGTGTTAGTGTTAAGTGCTAGCGTAGTGTTAAGTGTTAGTGTAGTGTTAGTGTAGTGTTAAGTGTTAGTGTAGTGTTAGTGTAGTGTTAAGTGCTAGTGTAGTGTTAGTGTAGTGTAAAGTGTTAGTGTTAAGTGCTAGTGTAGTGTTAAGTGCTAGTGTAGTGTTAGTGTAGTGTAAAGTGTTAGTGTTAAGTGCTAGCGTAGTGTTAAGTGTTAGTGTAGTGTTAGTGTAGTGTTAAGTGTTAGTGTAGTGTTAGTGTAGTGTTAAGTGCTAGTGTAGTGTTAGTGTAGTGTAAAGTGTTAGTGTTAAGTGCTAGTGTAGTGTTAAGTGCTAGTGTAGTGTTAGTGCGCCCCCTCATGGCAGAATGTGGACACTGCGCTCACACTGGCTCTGAGCGACTAAATGATGTGATGAAAGATTTGAACTTTTTTATGCCACAGCTATGAGTGTGTATTCAGGTATTTTAAGTGTGTTTTTGTGTGTGTTTATGTGTGTTTGTGTGTTTATGTGTGTGTGTGTGTGTGTTTATGTGTGTGTGTGTTTGTGTGTGTTTATGTGTGTGTGTGAGATCTACAGTGTGTACATTCACTCCTTAATCGTTTGAGTTAATTACTCAGATGGAGTTACCCTCAGGGAGAGAACGCAGCGGTATCAGCACACTTACACTTTATTATCCTCCTTAACGTCTTTCAGCTTCTCTGTAGTGACGTAGCTGTAGCGTGGGTGCCATTATTTTCTCACCTCAATAATGTCAGGTGTTCAGCATCAGCCAATCAGAGAGGTGAACAACACGTACACGCCTCTATACGCGGAGCGCTATTATCTCTCAGCCAATCAGAGCACGCGTCAATGTTTATTTATATTAATTATACTGTGACAGTGTTGTGTATAATGTGTAAAGTGTGTGGTGTGTGTGTGTGTGTGTGTGTGTGTGGTGTATACAGGACCTGATTAACGCTGCGTGCTGCACGCTGTTCTTCTTCGTCGCCTCTGTGGTGTTAGCGGCGCTCAGTCACAAGAGTGGAGCAGAAATCGCTGCCGTGGTAACCACATTACTGATTGCTCATTTACCTTCTCATTACTCTGATATACTCTCTAAACGTGTGTGTGTGTGTGTGTGTGTGTGTGTGCATGCGTGTGCGTGTATGCGTGTGTGTTACAGATCTTCGGCTTCGTGGTGATGTTGGTGTACGGTGTGAACACGGGTGTGTGTGTGAGGCAGTGGCGTTTAGGAGACCAGCGCCCCCTACAGACCAGCGAATACACACGCGCCAGGACGGCCTCGCGCGGCGAAGTGGAGACACGACCCGAATAACACACACACAATAAACACACACACACTAAACACACGCACACACTAAACACACAAAGTAAACACACACACACTAAACACATGCACACACTAAACACACAAAGTAAACACACACACACTAAACACACACACACTAAACACATGCACACAGTAAACACACACTAAACACAGGCACTTAATATACACTAAACACTCACACACATACACACACACTAAACACATGCACACACACACACACACTAAACATGCACACACACACGCACACAGTAAACACACACTAAACACACGCACTTAATATACACTAAACACTCACACACATACACACACACTAAACACATGCACACACACACTAAACACGCACACACACACACTAAACACACGCACACAGTAAACACACATTAAACACACACACTTAATATACACTAAACACACACACACTAAACACACACACATTAAACACACACACACTAAACACACACACGTCAGACGTTGTGGTACTTGATGTGTATATTTAGGGTTAATTATGAAGTTGTATAATCACTGTACTACTTTATTATCATACTGGTGTATATAAACTACACACACTACACACATTACACAAACTACACACAAACTACATACATTACACACTACACACAAACTACACAACTACACACTACCTTTTACACACTACACACATACACAAACTACACACAAACTACATACATTACACACTACACACACATACACAAACTACACACAAACTACACAACTACACACTACCTTTTACACACTACACACACACTTTGCACAATACAAACAAATTACACATATGTTACACAAAACAAACTACACACAAACAGTACATGAACCACACACTCTAAACTACACGCCATAAACTACACACTCTAAACCACACACTCTAAACCACACACTCTAAACTACACAATCTAAACTACACAATCTAAACTACACACTCTAAACTACACAGAGTTGATATGAAGGTTAAATCGGGACCAAATGTGTTTTATAACTGATTTATAAACATTAATGCGGTACTAATTCTGAAGGGGTTTGTGTATTTGTGTGTGTGTGTGTGTGTGTGTGTACTTCATCACAAAATGTAATATTTTTTTATATTTCTCAGTTTTAACTTCTGCTCTTATTGTGTTCCATTTCTTTAGTTAGCCATTTATTCTAGAGCTAACTGCTAACACACAGTCCAGTCATGAGCGTTAGTGATTAATCATGAGGCTAGGCACTAGGTGCTAGTGTTTCAGCTAGCTCTGAGCATCTGCGCTAGTGTTTCAGCTAGCTCTGAGCATCTGCGCTAGTGTTTCAGCTAGCTCTGAGCATCTGCGCTAGTGGTTCAGCTAGCTCTGAGCATCTGCGCTAGGCGCTAGTGTTTCAGCTAGCTCTGAGCATCTGCGCTAGGTGCTAGTGTTTCAGCTAGCTCTAAGCATCTGCGCTAGGTGCTAGTGTTTCAGCTAGCTCTAAGCATCTGCGCTAGGTGCTAGTGTTTCAGCTAGCTCTGAGCATCTGCGCTAGGCGCTAGTGTTTCAGCTAGCTCTGAGCATCTGCGCTAGGCGCTAGTGTTTCAGCTAGCTCTAAGCATCTGCGCTAGGCGCTAGTGTTTCAGCTAGCTCTGAGCATCTGCGCTAGGCGCTAGAGTTTAATTCACCAGCATTTACTATTACTCGTGATTACCTGCTAATCGCTACTGTGTGGGATAAATTCTGTGCTATTAAGGGCTAGTTGCTAGTGTTTAGGCTAGTTACTCACACTTGGGCTATTAGCTAGCATTTGTTCCAGTCACTAGCATTAGTGATTAATCATGAACCTCTGGGTGATTTGGGCTACTTGCTCATGTATCAGCTAGTTACTAGTGTTTGTGCAAGTGTGTAGTAGTTGTGCCAGTCTCTAGCGTTTTAGATTAGTCATGATCATCAGTGCTAGTCTTTAGCATTTCATTAGCTAGTTGCTAGTCATTAGCTAGTTTCTGAGCTCTGAACATTTTGGATTAGTGTTTGGAATAGGTTCTAAATTTGTGCTGTTAAGGGCTAATTGCTAGTGTTTATGCTAGTTAGACACACTGTTTTTCTGTGCAGTCACTAGCATTAGTGAGGGTTACTGAGGGTTAGTGAGGGGGTAGTGAGGGTTAGTGAGTGGGTA
>CM075027.1:362397-363768 GCA_037576675.1 Pangasius sanitwongsei
AATCTACAATAATTAACATCCAAAGACGCCTCGAGCCTACAGCTTTACAAAAGGCACTTCACACAGAAGGTCAAAGGTCATTAGGTCACATTAGGTCACCCCAAAAGGTCACCCTGAAATAAAGTCTTTGATGCTTTGGTCGCTGCAGGACAAGTATGGTATTGACTTCCCCGGGAGTGTGTGTGAGTCGAGTGCGCGCTTGTAGCACAGAGGGGGTGTGTATGAGGGCTCGGTGTTCAGGAGAACACACTCGAGCTCTGCAGCTCGAACAGTAAAGAGATTTACTTTACAAATCACAGTAAAGTCACTTCATTTTCTCTGTCTAGGACAAAAGGGGCGGGGCTATGGTGATGTCACAAAATCGGTGTAAACCTCTAACAGTCCGATATGCAAATGATTAGAGGATAAATACAGAGCAGGTGCTTTATAAAATGCTAAATTATTATTATTCTGCCTAATTTAGACCATGTTAGAGAGCTGGCTAATCTGCATATTCATACAAATTCATACATATTCATACAAATTCATACATATTCATACGTCTCAATATTTTTTGTAATTTAAATTTCACCTTCAGGTCTAACTAAAGGAGTGCAGCACTGCATTGTGGGTAAACTGGGTTCCAGTTCCTCAGCTTCATGAACTTAAGATGGCCAGCGGAAAGTAGTGAAGTTCAGATTACAGACATGACTACAGCGCAGTGTGTGTGTGTGTGTGTGTGTGTACCTGTGTGTGTGTGTGTGTACCTGTGTGTGTGTGTGTGTGTGTGTACCTGTGTGTGTGTGTGTGTGTGTGCCTGTGTGTGTGTGTGTGTACCTGTGTGTGTGTGTGTGTGTACCTGTGCTGGCGGTAGCGATGGGCAGCATGTGTGTGTGTGTGTGTGTGTGTGTGTGTGTTTCTCATTAGTCATCCTGAGCCTGAATGTAAACCTGCACAGTTTGCTTTATTTCCCTTCAGGCGCTGGAGCGGTCTCCTCTCCCGGGTCCTTCACGTCCCGATCACAGCTTTAATCCGAGTCAGCGTCCGAGTCAGCGTCCGAGTCAGCGTCTGAGGCAACAGGACGAGAGGAAACAACATGTCTGTAGTATAAGAGACAGACTA
Organism: Pangasius sanitwongsei; assembly: GCA_037576675.1. Classification (NCBI taxonomy): domain Eukaryota; kingdom Metazoa; phylum Chordata; class Actinopteri; order Siluriformes; family Pangasiidae; genus Pangasius; species Pangasius sanitwongsei. The sequence continues at coordinate 363,499 of CM075027.1, forward strand.
CAGAGGGAGGAGTAAAAGAGAACTTTAATCACCTCGTTTGTTCTGCGGTTCCTCGTTAGAGCCGCCGCCCTTCAGGAAGTCAGCGAGCTCGTTAAAGATGAAGTAAAAATCCAGCGCAAACACGATGGTGGCGATAAACCCGAACACCTGCAGCAACCACAGCTCACTGTCACATCACCACCTTCCCCTTAACGCAGTGTGCACTACTGAGTGACCTTCACTCCCTCTCCTGCAGTGTGCACTACTGAGTGACCTTCACTCCCTCTCCTG
>CM075027.1:405725-418836 GCA_037576675.1 Pangasius sanitwongsei
CTCTCTCTCTCTCTCTCTCTCTCTCTCTCTCTCTCTCTCTCTCTCTCTCCCTCTCTCTCTCTCTCTCTCTCTCTCTCCCTCTCTCTCTCTCCCCCTCTCTCTCTCTCAGTCTCTCTCTCTCTGTGTTTCTCTCCCTCTCCCTCTCTCTCAGTCTCTCTCCCTCTCTCTCTCTCTGTCTCTCTCTCTCCCTCTCTCTCCCTCTCTCTCACTCTCCCTCTCTCTCTCTCTGTCTCTGTCCTGAACACTTTCCTGAACTCAAAGCACTGTGACCGTTACAAATCGCTGACACTGGAGACTCCTTCTATAAATATAACCTTAACAAAAATGTCACCACATCAATGATTACACCCTTTATTTTTCAAAAAATACAAAGTGTTTTTAAAAAAAAATTATTGGTCTTAGATTATGTGGAGCGTTGTCGTACACGTCCCTGTAAATAAGCCGTTACTATGGAAACCATAACTTTTAGAACGAGCGCATTAAAATAAACCTGCGGTTCATGTTGCAGCTGGAAAAACTGTCCGATCCACACAGTCATATAGAAATAATGCCACCTTCTGACCAATCAGATTGGAGACCCTGCTGCGGTATAAATATTTATGGTAGATGTTATAAAAAGTAATATTAATATAAGATTTAAAACAAAATGAATTACATAAATATTTAATCCCAAATTAGTAAAACTACATCATGTGTGTAAACTGCGTTCAAAAAACTATATTCAATTAATATTTTTGCGTAATTGAACTTTCACTGATTTACAGCTCATTACTGCCCCCCTGTGCTCGTGTTTATGTGCTGAATGTGTGTAAAAGTGTAAATTTTACAGCTCCTGAAAATTAAAAATGTTTAAAATAAAATGTTAAAAACATTAACAATAAATTAGTAATAAAAACTCAGATAATAAAATAAAACTCAGGACTCTTTTTGGATTTTATGATTTTCATTCCATCAATCAATCTCTCTCTCTCTCTCTCTCTCTCTCTCTCGCTCTCTTGCTTTCTTTAAAGTAGCCATGTATTTTTATTTCTATATTTTATTTTAAGATATGCGATTTTGCTATATTTATACAACTGCAGATTTTACAGTAGATTAGCAGCTAAATTAACTAAATTAAAGGCCATCTGATGATTGTGTGTGTGTGTGTCTGTGTGTATGTCTGTGTGTGTCTGTGTGTGTGTGTGTTTGTGTATGTCTGTGTGTGTCTGTGTGTGTGTGTTTGTGTATGTCTGTGTGTGTCTGTGGGTGTGTGTTGGAGATTTTCCAGAGATTTTCCTGGATGAATCAGTGTGTAGATTAAAGTGTGTATTTTATCAGATCAGAGTGTGTCTGTGAGTTTACTCAGGAAAAGGTTGAGCCTTTAGCAGCGTTATCTGCGTTTCTGTGTGTAATTTATTTAATTTCTTTTGATGTTATAAATATAAACTTTGTGTAAAAGCGAACAGGCTTTGAGACCTCGAGGACGCTCCAGAGGAAAGTGGGAAATGTGTGTAGATTTATTTTGTATTATTTACATTCATATGATGATGTCTGAGTTTTGAGGTTGTTTAAGTCCGTGATGTTGGTGTTGGTTTATCACCCGCAGCTTCCAGGAAGAATAAAAAAATCTGTATACAGTGTGAATTCTAGACTTTTAATCAACCTGCACATTTGTGTTTGTTAAAAATTATTTTAACTTAATAAAAGTTTCTGGAGCGAGACACGAAGTCTTAATGAAGGTGTTTCTCAGGACCATCAGACGTCCTGCTCTTAACGCCTGAAGTACATAAAAGTGATTTTAAAACAACTCATTTCTGTTCATTTAATACAGGATGTGTAGCTGTTGTGAACCTGAACACACTGGTGTTGTGTAGCAGAAGATGTTAAAACATGGAGGACTTTTATTCTGAACCACACGACGACACGACAAGACGATCACGAAGCACAAAGATTTATGAAAACAAGAGGGAGAAGAAAACGATCAGAATAAATGAAGTGAATTTTGCGTTTCTGAATAAAAACCAGCTCAGACTGTAAACACTTACACAATATACTTCCTTCCTTACAGAGAAGTTCACAGAAGTTTATTAAAATAAATGATGTTTTTGCTTTTAAAGGTGCGACGCTTTCTTTTGTCTGTTATTCCGCATTCTTTTGTGTCTTTTTTAAACAGTGCCTCCAGGTTTAAGTTGGAATCTCGCCCGAGTTTCCGATTGGGAATTCCAGCTCAGGTCACTGTTCCATTGTCTTTGTGAATAATGAGTTCAAACAGAACCCAGGGTTTTCTGTAGAACGTGTTACTGACGTTCCGCGCTGCGGAGTAATGACAGAGATCCGTCTCTCGCAGCTTCATTACTGCACTCTTACACATGGAGAACCCAGCGCACACTGCAGGAACCTTTAAAGGTTCTACAACAAACCGTTTTCCTATCAGTGATCCAAGCAGAACCCCTTTTTTTGGAAGTTAAAGACCCTTAATTATCAAATGAACTCTTAAAGAACCCTCTGTTCTAAGAGTGTGTGTATTAATCAGGTAAATGTGCAGAACAAACTCTTAATAACTGCTCATTATCTTCTTCTCAATAATTGGATGAATAAAGGTTCTTAGCCTCCTAAAAGGGTTCTATATGAAACCAGTCTGTTGTAAAGGTCTACACAGAACTTGGACGGGTTCTGCAGAGAGACCCCTGACAGCTTCAGAGTGGAGTGTGCTGCTGTTCTCTTCAAGTAACGAGTCACTCCTATAAGAGTCATCTCCCCATCACAAAGGGTTCTGAGTAGAGCCTTTTTAGGAGGATACGAACTATTAATGATCAAAAGAACCTTTTTTATTAAGAACGTGTGTTTTAACCGAGTAAGTGTGCGGTACACAGTCCTTCGTGGTACTCGGTACATGTTTAGAAACGGGTTCTTTAAAGGTTCTTTGGATATTAAAGAATTCTCTTCCTCCTCTAAGGGTTTCAGACAGAGAAACTCTCTGCTGTAGGGTCCTGCATAGAACATTTACAGGTTCTCCCTTAAAGAGGGACAAAGCAAAGAACCCGGAAGTGCTCTAAATGATCTGTGTGTCATGTAGGAGACACACACACACACACACACACACACACACACACACACACGTGATCCAGTAACACACTCAGAGTGTAAATTCACCTGTTAAAAAAGAGGATAAAAGAGTTAAAACACATATTTCTGTATTAAAGTCTTCTTCTGGTTTCTGTTTCAGACTCCAGGATTTAAAAAAAGAAAAGAAAAGAAAAGAAAAGAAAGGGAATAAAAGAAAAGAAAGGGAATAAGAGAGTGTGTAATTGAGTCCCTGTGCACAATGACATCATCATATAAAATATCTAAAAACAGAATGAATTTAAGAAACACTTCTCAATCTTTGTTGATCGTAAAGGAAATGTGTTACTGGAAATAATGCCACAGAGTCACAGGTTTGGATCAGACAGAACCGGAGCGATGAACAGCTGAAACGTGGAAACACTCTGCAGTTCTCGCGTCTTTAAAAAGATCCTAGGAGTTTTTTTTCCATCAGGAATGAAAAACAGGAAAACGCTCCCATGTGCTGTTTTACTTAACAGATAAGAGAACAGGAAGTGAGCTTTCTTGACAGGAAGTGGCTGATTTAGTGGGCGGGGTTTGCCAACGAGAAGGCATCCGTTTATTGTGTTGATGAAGAAGACGAGGTGAAGGTGAAGGTTCAGAGAATAACGACAAGCAACGAATAAATAAAATGATTTCTGCACTTTAACCCTTTAACAGCGTTCAGTATCTCAGAGTCAGAGTCAGAGTCAGAGTCAGGCTTTAATCTCAGACTTAAACTCAGACGTTGAGCTTTTGCAGAATAATGACGTGTAATAATTATAAAAACAAACTTCATCACATCTCTCCAGAGACTTACTCCGTCTTTGGGTCACTTTTTCTTTTCAGCTCTTTAGTGAGTCGACATTAATTCTTATTTAAAGCAGACAAACAATTGCGTTAATTCGGTTTGAAATAAGAGCTAAGCAAAAACAACAATAAAAATCTAAAAATATTCTAAAAAATAAAATGTGACAAATAAAATGTTTACTTTTGCACAGCAACTGGAATCATTTTTCTTCCTTCTATTAAAATATTCAGAGATGCTGTAAACGTCCATTACATTAAAATTTTGTTGGTTTTTAAAGTAAATTTTAAAGTTTCATACTACTACTACTACTAATTTTTAAAAATGGTTTTCTTTCTGTTCTCTGTATTACTCAGTAGAAATCTTCAGATTAAAACTGATAGTAAAATTCCATTAAAATAATTTTTAGTACATTTTAATTTCTTAAGCTCTCAGGAGCCGTCAGTGTGATCAGATTTACGCTCCTCACTCGGGTTTTATCAGGAAGTTGATATCAGGTTAAGACGATTAACTGAATAATAAAAACATTGTGTTCTGTAATATTTTAAAAATGGAATCTGTCTGTATTACTGAGATATAAAACTCAACTCACTGTGTGTGTGTGTGCGTGTGTGTGTGTGTGTGTGTGTATGTGTGTATGTGTGTGTGTGTGTGAGCTGCTGTACATTTCCGTATTGCAGTATTGTATTGGACCTTTGAGATTTGAGTTTTATATACACACACACACACACACACACACCAGTCTCCGTGTTGATGATTTCTGTCAAATAAACTCCGATTGCTCTGTAATTCTGTCAGCGGCTCTTTACACAGTTTCCTGTGTTTCTCTCAGCGCTGCATGTCCACGGCCATTTCCTGCAGCTAATATTACTGTTACAGAACAGACGGCCACTCAGTGTGTGTGTGTGTGTGTGTGTGTGTGTGTGTGTGTTTCATTCATATAGAATGTAATAACAATAAACAATATTGCATCTACAGAATGCTAAAACATTAAAACACTACTCCTCTCCTGGTGTCACAGATTGTTAACCTTTGACGTTAAACAGAATTCTGGATTCTGATTGGTCAGGAGGCGTCTCTATATTTTCCGACGTCTTTACGCGATGCGATTCCTCGCTAATACGACAAGCTGTGCTCTTTTTGTCTCACTAACTGACAGCATTGAGTTAATATAAAAATGAATAAAGATCTGATCTGTTAACTAACACATAAACAACATGGACGCTCTAGAACCGCTCTAGAACCGCTCTAGAACCCTGCATGATACTGTGTACTGTATAAACCCCGACTCCCAGCATTATAATAAATCAGAGAGATGCTAACAGAGATAAATAATAACATGAAGGAACTTTTATCCTAAAAGTAGTGCGAATAAGAAGTGTTAGTTTATTAAGATCAGGGTTTATTATTTAGGGTTCTGCTGATCTAGGATCAGTGTCCGAGCAGGAGCTGTGAAACTGCAAATACTCATATCCTGAAAAAATATTAAAACAGCAAGTACAATACATCAAATGTGCTGTTATAAAGATGAAATTACAAAATACAAACGATGCAATAATAATAATCATCATAATAATGAAATTAATCAAGCGTCTTCTTTTATCTTCTTTTCCGGTGGTTTTTGGTTTCCAGGATCCAGGATCAGTACGAAGTGTTCACTTCAGAGCCGTAAATCTGAGCGAGTGTCCTGAATCGCGGCCCCCAGTCGTTCAGAAAGTCGTAATCGCGCTCGGATCCGAAGGATGAAGACGATTCGAGTGAACTCAGCGAGCCGGCGAGGGACTCGTTCCCCTCGTAGCCGTAAATGTGCAGCGTGTCGTAGGGAATTCCGTCCCGGTCGTGATCGGCCTCGTCCTTTTTCACCTCGATCATCACGGCCATGTCCCCTTTACAGGCCGAAGGCTTCTTCACTACGGAGTACATGGCAGGAGGAGCCGGATCGGGACCGAGCCGTGCGTCTGAGCGAGCCGAGGTCAGGATGGAGACGTCGTATATGTTCGTGTCCATTTCTCCTCCTCCTTCCTCATCATACGCCACAAGCTGCTCGTGAATCTCACGGAATGGTTTTCCGAGAATGACTTCCTTCTGGTAGTGTTTACGCAGCACGAAGAGAATCACAATCACTAACACACACACACACACACACACACACAGAAATACATAAATCAGTAAGCTCTCATTGAGCCTCTTTCCTCAATCTTTGAGTAAAGTTGTGTGTGAATGTTTGTGTAAACAAAAATGAACAAAAAATTTATGCCAGATTTACAAAAGTTTTGTAAACACTGATTTTCTTTCACTTTGTGTTCACTTTGTGTTCACTTTGTGTTCACTTTGTGTTCACTTTGTGTTCACGTCTGCGAGAATAAAAGAGCATTATTTCGCAGCGTATCCGCCAAGTCACAGCAGCTGAAAAGCCGAAACATGGAGAGAGATTACGGAGGTGAACTCAGCGTCGTCCGTCCAGCGCAGCAGCGAGGCCACAAGAAAACGCTCTTTAAAACTGACCGGAAGCTGCGGCAGACGGAGCCGATTTATAAACCGGCTTTCATCCTCTGAAAAAAAATTCATACCGCTCTCTAAATATCCTCTGCCTCCTAACAGCGTCACATCACTCTTCCATAACATCCCATTACATCCCACTCCCATTACATCAGCTCTGCCAACCAAATACACGCGAACTCCTAGCACACTAACTCAGCGTCACACTCGCCATGGGGAGAGAAATAAACACATCCACATTTACATCATGCTTTCATACTGCTCTAAACCCCTATACCCTAACCCCTAACCCCTAACCCCTATACCCTAACCCCTAACCCCTAACCCCTATACCCTAACCCCTAAACTCTAACCCTAACCCCTAACCCATAACCCCTATACCCTAACCCCTAAACTCTAACCCCTATACCCTAGCCCCTAAACTCTAACCCCTATACCCTAACCCCTAAACCCTAACCCCTAAACTCTAACCCCTATACCCTAACCCCTAAACTCTAACCCCTAAACTCTAACCCCTATACACCACAACAATTTTAGAACATTATAAATTACAGTGTATAATAATAATATATATAATATAATAAGTATAAGTATAAGTATAAGTATATAAGTATAATATAACTCTCTCTCTGTCCCCTCGGCTTAAGGAGCTAGTGTTCATGTGGAAACTCCTTCAGGTCACAGTTTTACGTTCAGGTTGTTGATGTTAAACTTGTTGTGTGTTGAGTTTCAGCTGAACTCCACTGGGAGATTCTTTAAGATCTGAAATTGTCACATGATGGACTGTGGGCGTGTCCCACACCACACGCCCTATTCGCTCTATAGCTACAGAGTGTTATAGGTGTTACTCACGCACTAGGCTACACAGAAATGATGATGATGATGATGATGATGATGATGAAGATGGTTATGATTGTTATTATTACCGAGGATGGTGATGATGCAGAGCAGGATGGCGATGACGGCGCTCACAGTGACGCCGGTCTTGCTGTAGGCCATGCAGTACTCGATCTGCCTCTCGCTGCCACACGCACACACGCGCAGGTGAACAGGTCTGACGCTTTTCCTTGGCGGATTTCCTCCATCTGTAATCTCGATTTCCAGAATGTTCTCCACAGATCTCTGAGTGCTGAAACCTCCGTGAGTCAGAATGATGCTGGCTGTGTTATCTGTCTCACACACACACACACACACACACACACACACACACACCATTTTACATAAGAAATTACTAGGGAAATGTATTTATTAATGTTTTTATTGAGTCATTTATTTATTCATTTCTCCATAATACAGCTACATAAAACTGCCACAAAATCATTTTTTAATCAAACTTTGTAATATTGAACATTTTCTTAAGTATTTTTAGGTAATGAATGAACGAGACTCACTCAGATTGTCATGAAGGGAGAAGTTTGAACTCTTTCCTGCGAGAAAGAAACGAAATTTCCCAGGATTCTCATCCTTGTCGACGGCGCCAATAAGACCGATAACCTGCAGGGATTATTATTATTATTATTATTATTATTATTATTATTATTATTATTGCAACCTTGGGTGTTAGAAAGCTGTTAGATAAACTGAGCATAATAAATAAACAAATAAATAAACAAATAAATAAACTGTTTATAATAAAATTAATATATACAAATATTAAAACAAAACATTTTGCATTGTTTTGTTGCAAAAAGGTGTCAGAAAAGTGTATAATTTTTTTCTACATAATCTCCATTTTTCATTTCAAGGCAAGTGTCCCTGCACTTTTCCTCAGTTCTAATTCCTGTCGCACTTTAAGCTTGAAACTTAATACACACACTGAATATTAGCACTACAGTAAAATCCTATAATACACACTAAGTGTATTAGTTTATTAGTTACTTAGTATAGTATATTTAATATACATATATTTCATTAAATATCATATTATATATTAGATTATGTATATTAATTCACCTCCTCATTAAGTGTTATATTAGTTTTAAAGTAGAATACACAGAAGAGACACATCTGCATAAAACTATTATTAAAAAACAGGGAAATTATTGATTTAGTTTTAAATATTATACTTTATAAAGAGAAGAATGTGAAAGTGCTGAACATCAGAGAACGTAAACATCAGAGAACGTAAACATCAGAGAACGTAAATGAAGAAGTAGTTATTAGTAGGTAATAGTTTGTTATTTAAACTCCTCACCGTTCCGCTCTCATCGTTCTCGCAGATGTACATGTCGCTCCCTTCGGCCAGGTCTGGGTCGTTGTCGTTGATGTCCAGGACGTTTATTCTGACCATCGCGTAAGAGTCCAGCTCTGTAGAAACAAACATTACGTTTGAGAATTTCTTCAGATAAAGAGAGAGACACGGTTTACAATGTTTAGATCATATGAACGTGATCAGAAGGAATGATTAGCGTATATATTAATAATTATCGAACGGATGACTCACTCCTTGTAGATTCTTCCTCTGCTGTGACACGGAACACGTGTACATCATAGACTTCTCGGTCCAGTGCGTCCTTCAGCGTGAGCTGTCCGGTCTCACTGTTAATGTTCACCGGACTGGTAGGATCCTTTATGCTGTACCTAAAACACAAAGAGCTCCGGATTAAACCCGTATCACTGCACTTTCTCTCCTTCCTCCTGACAGAACTGCTGGAACTGCTCACTCAGACTCAGGATTCAGCTCAGGGCTCTCTGATGAACACAACACACTGTTGTCTTTAAACCATTTTGTTGCAGCTTTGGAGGTTTGATTAGGATCACTGTCCTGCTGGAAGACTCAGCTGCAACCAAGTTTGAACTTTCTTCCTGATGTCTTGAGGTGCTGCTTCAGTATTTCTACATATTGATAGATACTGATAGATAATCCTCCTTCCTCATGATGCCGTCTATTTTCTATTTTCTGACCAGTTACTTTCCCAGCAAAACTCCCCACACCTCCATGCTGTATATACACACAGTGAGAGCGCAATAAACAGAAGGGTTTAGAATTGTGAAATATCTAAAACAAAGAAAATAAAAGTTCAATATCTTGAATATTTACTATTGAAGATTCTGCACTATTTCTAGCTCCATATTGAAATGTGAGTAAACGTGTGATATTGAGCAGATTAACTGCTTTGTACAGAAGGTCAGATTTTCCTCGTGTCTAATCTCTTCTACTGAAGCGTGAGATCAGACGACACTCCGATGGATTTGATCTAAAATGGATCATCAGGTTTTGCACAAACTTGTGGATTTTGCGCCAGCTCGAGTCACGCTGTCATTAAAGCGAAAAGGGGATGAACTGAATACCAAGAAACTCTGAAATTCATGTAAATATTTCAAAGATTCTACTTTTCACTCAAGTTGTTGTCAGTAATATAATTTGTAATGAAAAATGTATTAAAATAGAAAAGAACGCATTTTCATTAGCACTCTCAGACTATTGGACCCCATTGTGTGTGTGTGTGTGTGTGTGTGTGTGTATGTACTATATATACACACTATATATTCAATTTTACTGCCGCTTGTAATTTTTTTATTTCACACCTTTCTAATAAGATGATGTTTCTTATTATTTATGGATGATTATGATTATTTGTATGGTGGAGAAGTGTGTACCGTATCCTGTAGCTGTCTTTGTCTGGGTCCTTGGCCGAAACCGATCCCACGATTATATTTTTCTGACCTTCGGTAACATTAAATGTGTATTGTGGCTTAGTGAAGACCGGCGGCTCGTCCACATCTTCAACGGTGATGTCGATCTGTGCACTGGTCCAGAGGTTTGTATTGTCCGGAGGTTGGACAACATTCTCTTTAACTGTCACGGTAAACGTGTACCTCTTCTTCATCTCATAGTCGAGTCCCTGTTAGAGCAAAGACACACATAAGGTAGCAAGGCAGCAGAGTGGGATTTGAGACACACCCTGTTTCTGAGATATAATAAAGTAATACAATATAATGTTAGAAGCTAGAGTTTACGTTTAGATGCTGACTGGCTCAGTTTCATGCCAAGACTAAAGATATAATGCTTGTTGACTTGTGCACTTTTCTGCTGTGTATAGTGGACATGATGAAGGGGACATTACCTTCTTCAGTGTGAGAACTCCATCATTATTTTCGTTTAGCTCCAGATCAAAGATGTCTTTATGAGAATGGTCTACAGTAAAGATGGGTTTTTTATTCTGTTTCTCGTCACGGTCTTTAATGTCCAGCGTTCCGATCTTGAACCCTACTGGCATATTCTCCTTCACAACAAAGTGGTAGCTTTCTGTGGAAAAAGAAATACACAACAGAAATGAAGCTGATTGTGATTTGAGACACGGCCTGAAACAGGGTGAAAATGTTCAAGCTAAAACTGCAGAGTGGACACAAAGTAATGTGCAAAAATGTGCAAAGAAACGGTGACGCTGGATTGTAAGGAGGAAGCAGGAGATATACGTTACAGTTTACGTACGTTTAGAGAACGCGGCCACGTTGTCGTTAATGTCGTGTATACTGATGGTCACCACAGTGCTCGCTGATCGTCCTCCCTCTAATCCGGGCATGTCCGACGCCTGCACCATCAGCGTGTACTCACTCTGAGTCTCACGGTCCAGTGTGTCGAGAATAGTGGAAATTTCACCTGGAGGACACACACACACACACACACACACAATAAAATTATATTACTGTTAAGTTATTGTTATTTGTCTACCACAGTACAATCCCCTGATGAATATATAAAGTGTTGAGTGTAACACAGTCACCCGTTTTATCTGAAATCCTGAAGAAGCTGGTTCCGTTCAGCAGTTTGTAGGTGACGATGCCGTTGGGAGTGCTCGGGTCGTCTTTATCCGTCGCACGCACCGTCATCACCACAGTTCCTAACATCAACATTATACATCATCATCGTCTCACCACCAACATCTGTTTATATTCCTTTACATCACAGTGCTGCTGAGTCCTGCACTCTGATTGGTCAGAAGGTGTTGATTAGTTTTCTATAGCAGCAGCTCTGACAGTAGCTCAGGGTTATATTAATGCTCTTGTTCTGATACGTTATCGTTTCTATAGTAACAGATCATTCATCACGTTTATTACGTACATATTATAAACTGTAATTACATCGTACTCCATGATGAAATGTTAAGCAGTTATTACAGTGTGATCATCAGCACAATAACGACGCTCGTGAGTTTCGTACCTCTTTCTGCTCGTTCATTAACGAACCCGTTGTACGGCCCTGAGAACACGGGTGTGTGATCGTTAATGTCCTGGACCTGTATGGTGAACTCGGTGTCCTCCTCAAGCTTCCTTCCATTCGTAGAATCTATGATTTGTGCTTTTAGTGTGTAGCTGCTGATAGCTTCCCGATCCAGCTTCTTCAACACGAGCACCTCTCCCAACTCGTTCACTCTGAAGGTGTCTCCTGCTCCGTGTCCTGAGAGACGGAACGCCGCGTTCTTGTTGAAGAAAGTGTTCTTCAGCTAGAAGAGATTCAAAACACAAACAGCAGAACTACATTATTCACACAAATGTAATGTAAGGGTTTTTAGATGGATGTCCTGAACATGTGGAACATCGTTAAAACGTGACTTTTGTCCCGCTGGAGGTTTTCTCAGTGAGGGTGAACGTTCTTACCTTGCCGATTATCTCCGGTGGATTTTGAGGCTGTTTTTCCTCGTACACTAGCAACATGTTCCACTGCCATTCACGTTTCTCCCTCTGCAGGACGGAGGACTTTGAAACGTCTTTAACATGTTCAGCTCCGGTGAAAATAAAGTGTAGAAACGCTGTCCAGAGAAAAGTCCTGACTGCACGCTTCCCAACAGAGCGTATCATCATCTGACGGAGAAGAACACAGAGACATACGCGAACTCTTATTCACGCAGCACAGCTGTTTACCGCTTACATTAAATACGATGAAAAACAAAATGTCCACAACGTGTCTTATGTTAATCAGCTGAGACACGTGCTTTAGTTTTGCACTGGAGCGACGACGCGATTGTAAACTTTATGGAATAAAGAATTGTGTGTTAAAGTAGAAACTCCAGTTAATACACACACACACACACACACACACACACACTTGTACAGTTAATACACACGCTTAGAAAAAAGCCTTCTCCAAAGGTTCTTTGTGTAATTCCTAAAAAAAGGTTTGATTGGTAGCTTGACTGAGAAAAACAGTGTGTTGTAGGATTTTGCTGTACGCTACATAGAACCTTTAAAGGTTCCTCCAAAGAAGAACCGAAGAACCCTAAAGAGTTCTACTATTTTTAAGAGTGTAAAGCATTTAGAAAGCAGCGTTCTTAGAAAAAAGCTCTTGAAGGAATCTTAAATCAACATGAAGTGGATTATTTCAGTATAACAGCAGAGTCGAGTGTTTTATTCCACTTACACCACAGACATTCAGCAGTGACTCCACTGACTCTTTATTACTGAACCACACGTCGCACGTGTAACAGTTTAGATTTCAGATTTAATGCCGTGGAACATCTGAGAGACCAGTTAGTTCCTGTGATGAAGTCATTCTCTCACCATCCTCTTCCACTCCCTCTCTCTCTCTCTCTCTCTCTCTCTCTCTCACACCATCCACTCCCTCTCTCTCTCTCTCTCTCTCTCTCTCTCTCACACCATCCACTCCCTCTCTCTCTCTCACTCTCTCTCTCTCTCACACCATCCACTCCCTCTCTCTCTCTCCCTCTCTCTCTCTCTCACACCATCCACTCCCTCTCTCTCTCTCCCTCTCTCTCTCTCTCACACCATCCACTCCCTCTC
>CM075027.1:431188-445687 GCA_037576675.1 Pangasius sanitwongsei
GTCGTCTGCATAGCAATGGAAGTTAAAGCCATGATGACGGATAATGTTACCTAAAGGGAGCGTATAGATGATGAAGAGTAAGGGCCCAAGAACAGAACCCTGAGGAACACCGTGAGAGACAGGAGCAGTAAAGGACTTAGCCTGGCGGACAGAGATGTAATGCTGACGGTCAGACAGGTAAGAAGTGAACCAAGATAAATTATGATTTAAAGAAGATTATGATTTAAAGAGGTTTTCCCAGACTTAACCTTTAGAACACTGTCCAGAACTTATAAGTCAGTTTGGACCACTGGTTTCTCTTTGGACTTTGCGATTCAAAGCAAAGCAAAGCACAGTTTCTTCAAGGGAGTTGTGTGGCATACCAGTTGTTTCAAAAACGTGTTATTGTCCTTGGCGGAGAGGCACCAGCTTCAGATGGCTTTATATATATATTTATATATATCACTTTCCTAAACCTCTCCTGGAACTGACAAAAAGCTGATTCCACTGAAGTTGTGAAAGAGGATATTGCTCTAGCTGTTAAGCGGAAGCACCCAGACGTAGAGAATGTTTGCCTGGTTAAAAATGTCACCCATAACAGGTTAAACTACAGGACTGGAATGATCCTTGCATATGGTTCACTGCCTGAATTTACTGATATAATCCAGATGATTGTTGTGAGGGAGAAGTTGCTTTTTGTTGTTCGGAAGCTGAGTGCTTGGTACATGGAACACTTCAGGGCCTAGGAGCTGAGAATGTCCCTAAAGGAGGTTAAAGTTCTTTAGCCATCTGAACTGACGGATCCATATTCATTGGCAGACAACACAGCAGGGGGAATGCGTCTGATTATGCTCAAAAGATATATACGAATATCCATCCATCTGTTTTCTGTACCGCTAATCCTACACAAAGTGGGGGACGCCCTGGACGGGGTGCCAATACATCGCAGGGCACGATCACTCACACTATGGACAAGTTAGAGATGCCAATCAGCCTACAACGCATGTCTTTGGACTGGGGGAGGAAACTGGAGTACCAGGAGGAAACCCCCGGAGCACGGGGAGAACATACAAACTCCACGCACACAGGGAGGAGGCAGAATTTGAACCCCCAACCCCGGAGGTGTGAGGCAGCAGTGCTAACCACTAAACCATCGTGTTCCCTAAATACACATATAAAGTCTCTAGCTCTCAGTCTGTAGCTCTCAACATAAGGTCTGCATTTTGTATTTGTGTTAAACTGTAGCTCTGAGTGTTTGTGGCTGACTGTAGATAAATATCATTGTATAACAGCACAAATATTCATAACTTTACAGTATGATACATTTTTTTATGGTACTTAATCTCTCTCTCTCTCTCTCTCTCTCTCTCTCAGTGAACACTGATTATAACGGTGAGTAATACAGCTGTTTGACTGCTGGTCATCTCGAGTGAGGACAACTGCATCAAAATGGTGCTACCGTACGGCGTCTCTGAGTCTGCTGAAGAGGTCATCATGGAGGTCAAGTATTCATGTGGATTAAGTGGGAATCTAAGGCTGCAGTACAAAGACACAGATTTTGGGATATTTGTTATGGTTATCGATTTAGACTCTGCATCTTCAATGATAATCTTGGAGCCAGTTGACTTCTCAACGAGCAATAACCCTTTGGTCATGGAAGACGATGAAAGGTTCATTTCACATCTACAGGGTCAGTGGCCAAAAGTGTCAACTAGAAAGAGGAAATGTAGAGTGCATAAGAAGGCATACTAGACTGACACCCAGCTCAGAAATGCTGTCAGACATACGGGAAAAAGTGGCAGAAAAAATCTATATGTACAAAGCATATCTTAGAGATGCTGACTTTAGTGTAGTTGCAGAAGCTCTGACACAGGCACACCCCTGCCTGAGTGAACCAGGCTCTTTCAACAAGAGCTATGGATGGAAATAGTCTGAAATACAAGACGTCTAACTAGCGTTCTCAGCTTAAGTCACCTGTTTCTTCACCTGAGATCATAGTCAGTTCTCTGAAACATAAGTGTCATGATGATGCCTACCCAGCAAAGAACATTAAAAGACCAAGAAAAGCTGAGGCTAACTATTATCCCTCTCTCCCAAGCGGTGAGACTCCAGAAAGCAGAATAATGGGAAAATAATAAAAGAGAAGGTGTCCAAGACATTTGGATACAGGAGGCATGAAGTTGCGGATCAGCAAGCCAGCATTGAGGATTTAAAAGACAGATGGCCAGCACTTTTCCAGGTGGAAGAGGTACACTGTCTCTAAGTGATTTTCCTACAAATGTACAAATTTGACAGATTGTTTTGGAAGCAAAACCTGAACTACAAAAACAGTCTGTGTTATTCCTAAAACCTTACAGGATTGCTTTGATGTTGATCTTTAAGCTGTATGTTCTCATTCACAATCACAATCAATCACTTGTTTTTGCAGTATTTTTCTAGATCAATGCTGAATATCTTCAGATAAATATAACTGTTTCGTTGCAAGCGAGAGTCATGGCACAGCTGGACAAATACTCCATTATTTCTTGAGATCATCAGCAGTAGGGTTGAAGCTGCTCGAGAGAAGAACACCAAGATTCTGCAGGTTCCAGATCAGGTATTTCTGGGTGTTCTGTACCAATCTCAAAGTTCAGTTCACTGCACTAAATGGAGGTGTTTGTGACAATCTACAGTATGAAACCTCACACAAATATAAGCTATCATAATTGATTATAAACCTCTGAAACTTACCTGTCAAGAAAATTTCGATTTCCAATCATAACCAGAAGAATGCAAGAAGTAAGAGAGGAGAGAAGGGAATGGAATAGAACGGGGAGATGAGAAGAAAGGAAAGGAGAACTGTACACCATGCCGAGTTCCAGAGATCAGGGTGGGGATGTGTGTGTGGGAGCCGGTTGAGCTGAATCCCAGATGCTTGCTGGGAAATAGCAAGGGCGTTGGATATTTCAGATTTAGGTGTCCTTAAGAGTCTCTCGCTCTTACACTGTCTCCTTCTAATTTAAGTAGACGTGACTGTGCAATTTAAATAGTAAATATTGTGACTGTCTTTATGCAGGAGCGGGATATCAACACCAAAAGAGAATGTATTCTCAAATCTCTTATCATCTACCTGACTGAAAAGGTGGAGAGTCTCATCAAAGAAAACCTGGAAAGGGATTTTTAATAACAACTTCATATTTGTGGAAATGAGCTGTGTAATCCACTGTACATCGCTGGTTAATACAGTAATGGCACAAATTCAATCCCAGGATTTGTTTCCTTAAATTAGGCTTTGGTTTCCGCAGGTTTCACAGCCAGATGAGGCTGAACAGGATCTGCAGCAGGCCACCGTGGCCATCTCTGTCATCAGGGAAGACGAGAATCTTTCACATCCGCACAGATATGGGGATTATCACTGAAGGAGTGGAGGTCCTGAACAAGCTGGCCTCTGTCGCAGCAGCGTTTGCTCTTGAGCTCTTCGTGCTCATTTATGCGCTAAACATGAAATGCATTCAGACTAACCATTGAAGTCACTCAGAAAGTCCTAATGGAGCTGGACTCCAACAAAGTAGGGACTGCCCGTGAAGTGATCCACCTGATATTATTTAGCATTATTTTTACATTAATATTTTGTATGTTAATGATAAAGTTTTATTACCTGAAGCACCACATAAAGAGTAGCAGTGCTGAAAGACCAGAGCAGTTGAAAGTTGTTGTGTCCAAGCGTAATGCTTGTACTATAGAAATGGAAAAACGTGTTAAGATCAGACCTGTCAACTTATTGGAAATCATACGTGCCAAAGTTTTGGAATGCAAGGAAATGCAATAGGAATTTATTCTGAGTTATTATAGATGAAAATAAAGTTTTTGATGGGATATGACAAAAAAAATGCACATAACTTACACAATAATTTCAAACGATGGAATCTCGGAAATATTTTGTCTGTTCAATCTTAAAAAAAACTTGATTGCTCCAACTGTTAGAAAATGATTTTCCTTGACAAAGAAATTACAATTTCAACCAAATTTACTGATTTATGGTGACTCAAGTCACTGTGTGTGAATTTTTACCTCAAATGTTTGCGTTTGAATGAATGTTATATTTTTTTCAGTGCAGGGACGATAAATAAACAGCATTATTTCAGTCGAGACAGGTTCATTCAGCACAGACGACGTGTCGACTCAGAGACCAGAGGAAACTCGTAAATACAGGTTTTTTTAATCAGGATTTAAAAGCGGTGGAGAGTTGAAGCACTTAGCCTCGCTCATGACTCCTGTTAATCGATCTTAACGAAGGTTAATGGTTTAACGAGCCAGAGGAACTCTGACCTACCGCTCTGGAACTTGTGTTAAAACGTTATTAAGTCTAGATGAAACGAAAGCTACTGAAAACCGGGCACATGAAATGCTGAGCTTTTAGAAGAGACTCGTGTGTGACACAGCGATGAGCTCTCTCACTCCGTCCTCTTTAATCCCACCAGCGTTTGGATCGATTTCTCTCAGAAGAAGCTGGAGGAGAGAGGAGAGAACCGATGGAGCTCCGAGCGGCTAATAACCACAAGACAGCTTGCATGCTAGCACTAATCCATCTTATTATTTAACTGTTTATCCACTCGACTCTCAAATCAGCAAATATCCATCGTAATAACATCAGGCTGATTTGGATCAGCAGCACCACCTAGAGGAAGTCCAATCTGTTTTTTATTTATTTTAATTTGTGTGTAAACTTTTAAATATTAGCATTTGAAAGTTTTTAATACGCTTCACTTTGAATCCTCAGGAGTCCAAAAGAACCATGTAACGACCTTCTCTGAGCTGATAAAGCAGTGGAACAACACTTAAGATGGAGGGAAAATAATGAGTGCAATTCAACAAGGCTGCATTAAAACCGGTTCTGGATCGCACGCAGCGTAAATAACGCACAGCAGATCTTCATGAAGAAGCAGAAACAAACAGCTAATTACCGCTAACGTCACTAAATGATCAATAATACATAATGAGAGAGTCTCATATTAATAAAGAAGAATCTGTGTTTTTTAATTGCAGCTCATTTTCTTGATCAGTTCCAGTCCACAGAGGGAACAGAGTTAAAGTCCAGTGAAAGCGTGATGAAGGCCAGAAACGCTCGGATGATGCAAAGCCCTGAAACACAATCTCTTTTCTGTGTGAGGGAGAGATCAAGGAGACGACGTGAGAAAAACAAAAAAATTTCCCTTTCAACTCGACCTCGTCAAGCAGAATGCTCTCAGGACTCGGCGGCCATTTTGATCTTCAGATGATCATCAGATGTGTCGCTTTGCTGGAAAGACAGAGAAACACTTCACTCAGCATTAAAGAGCAGGACGTCTCATTTTCATCGAGAGGATGTTGTGCTTTTTCTGCTGATCTGGTTCCTGAACCGTCAGGGAGCCGGTGATGAAGATGATGATGATGAGGTGAGGAATCGGACTCAAACCGCAGCACGGTGTTGACATCTGCTCCATCGAAACCAGACGCCGTGAATGTGGAACGATCCGGGATGAAATGGAAAAGTTTGGAGGAAAAAAAGTTCTGCTGAGGTTGTGGCGATGTCGCGGTGTGATATCTCCAAACTCTTCTCCAAATGATTTCACTCCAGCCAATCAGGAGCCACGTCTGAGTCCACCTGATTAATTCCCTTTTTTTTCCTTTAAATATCAGTGGACTGTATTCAAGTTCAAATGCTAATTAGAAAATGCTAATTCAAATGGATTTTATTTCCATCTCTCTTAAGACTGTGCGTAATTAACGATACCTCATTTAAATTCAAATGTAAAACGCGTATTAGCGTTTACTTTTTGTCCACAGCAGCGTACAAAACTTCGCAATACGCGTACTTGATGTGTGTTAATTTGCTCCCAATATTCAAGAACACAAATAGCTTAAACCCGGGAGTGCTCTGGATCCTCTCAGAAACTCCCATGATTCATTGCGACATCATGGCGATAGCGGAGGACTCGACCTGTAGCTACAATTTTAATTCTCTTATGTGCATGTAAATATTTTGATGTAATAATAAGCTGAATAATTAGTAATGCAGTCGTTAAATTCTTGTTCGTTTGGTACAAAAACAGTGTTTAAGATGAATTTTTATTCATATACAGAAGGCTTTTCACACACATTAGCCTCTTCAGGTGCGTTAGCTAGCACTGAGCTGAACGCTGGACAGATTTCTGCAGCAGGCTTTATTTAAATTCAGCATCAGATTTAGTGTGTGTGTGTGTGTGTGTGTGTGTGTAACTGAATTTACCGTTGTAACCGCGCCGCTGTTTGCCTTGGAACATTTTTAATATTAAAATGTTGGAGTACAGATGCTGAAGCGGAGCGACGGCGTGAGGATGCGCTCTCTCGAGCCTTCCTCGTCCTCTTGTTATTCACTCGATGAAACCACGTGGCGTTTGATTTCGTATCTAACTCAACATTCACGCTAACGAGCGACGAGTGACACGCAATCATCCGATTTCTCACACAGAGCTGTGATTTCTGCAACACCAACAAATCACTTCTCTCAGTTCTACACAAACGAGGTGCGATTAACGCACAGCTTCTGCACCGATTATCCGTAAAAATGCGATTTCTTTTTCAGATAAACAATGAGATTTGGACGTTATAGCGACAGCAACATTTCCAATCCCGAGCTAAAAACTAATGCTAATGCTAAAGCTAATAGGAAAACCTGTTAATTCTGTTATGATTTTTAAAACATTGCGTGTTGTGTATCACAAACGTTTTTTTTTAATTTTTTTTTTACGTTTTTCTGAGGTAGGTTTCTTTGCATACTGATACTACAGTTATGCTAATATTAAACAAACCTCATGCTAATCTGACAATAGGCTAGGCTAACCAGATGCTAATAGCTAACACTTATGATGTAAAGAATGAAGTCCAAACTAGTTTTAAGCAGATTATTATCTGAGAATATTTCATATCAGTGCTTTACTGTCACGCTAGCTCACTTCCGTGCTAGTCTACTGCTATGCTAGCTTTACTTTAACACTTGCTAATCCTACTGATGATCTTTCATCACAAAATACATGCTAGCTATGATTTTAGCTCATTAGCAGGATAATACACTGTCATCTGACATGTTGATTTACGTTCATGCTAGTTTATGTGTGTGTGTGAGTGAGTGTGTGTGTGTGTGTGTGTTCATGCTAGCTTACCGCTTGCCACACCGCTCATGCTAGCTGCTAAGTGTGTGATGTTAAAGTCTAGAAGTTTTTGTAAAGTATATAATAGAAAATAAGATTTAAAAACACAGGAGGAAGAGAAAACTGCTGTGATTTTAAATAGTTTATTAAAGAACGTAAATCAAAAGTATTGGCACCCTGGCATTAATATAACACACAACAAGGACAATATAAATTCCTGCTTTAAATCCAGCTCCTGTGATTCTGTCCTGCTTTTTAACTGAGCATCTAAAAAACCTGAGCTGAAGTGAAGCTAAATAAATAAATAAAAGAAATAAAAATAAATAAACATGGCGGCGCAGCCGTGTGTGAAGAATGAGCTACGCTTAGCTGCTTAGCACAGCGTGACTACACACCTGCATTCCCTCGAGAACAGCAGTGCTCCGGGTCAGGTGTGTGTGTGTGTGTGAGTGTGTGGGAGAGAGAGAGAGTGAGTTTGTGTGTGTGTGAGTGTGTGGGAGAGAGAGAGCGAGTGTGTGTGCGAGTGTGGGAGAGAGAGAGTGGGTGTGTGTGTGAGTGAGTGTGTATGTGACTGTGTGTGTGTGTGTGGGAGAGAGAGAGTGGGCGTGTGTGTGTGAGTGTGTGGGAGAAAGAGAGTGTGTGTGTGTGTGTGAGTGTGTGTGTGAGTGTGTGGGAGAGAGAGAGAGAGAGAGAGAGTGTGTGCATGCGTGAGTGAGTGTGTGGGAGAGAGAGAGAGTGTGTGTGTGTGAGTGTGTGGGAGAGAGAGTGTGTGTGTGTGTGTGTGTGAATGAGTGTGTGGGAGAGAGAGAGTGTGTGTGCGTGAGTGAGTGTGTGGGAGAGAGAGAGTGTGTGTGCGTGAGTGAGTGTGTGGGAGAGAGAGAGTGTGTGTGTGTGTGTGTGCGTGAGTGAGTGTGTGGGAGAGAGAGAGTGTGTGTGCGTGAGTGAGTGTGTGGGAGAGAGAGTGTGTGTGTGTGTGTGTGCGTGAGTGAGTGTGTGGGAGAGAGAGAGAGAGAGAGAGAGAGAGAGAGAGAGAGAGAGTGAGTGAGTGTGTGTGTGTGTGTGTGTGTGTGTGTGTGTGTGTGTGTGTGTGTGTGTGTGTGTCAGGATGGCCGAGTGTTCTAAGGCTCCAGACTCAAGGTTGTGACCTTCTTGGTCTCAGAATGGAGGTGTGGGTTTGAATCCCACTCTGACACGATCGCTTCTTTGGGCCAGTCGTGGCCTGATGGTCAGAGAGTCGGACCTGTAACCTGAAGGTGAACCTGAAGGTGGTGGGTTCGAGTCTCAGGTGCAGCAGGGATTGTAGGTGTGGGAGTGAATGACCAGCGTCTCCTCCACCCTCAATACCACCACTGAGGTGAGAGCCTTGAGCAAGGCACCGAACCCCCAACTGCTCCCCGGCACTGCGCACTGCTCCGGGTGTGTGTGTGTGTGTGTGTGTGTGCACTACTGTGTGTGTGTGTGTGCACTACTGTGTGTGTGTGTGCACTACTGTGTGTGTGCACTTGGATGGGTTAAATGCAGAGCACAAATTCCGAGTCTGGGTCACCACTGGCCACAAGTCACTTCACTTCCATTTTCACTATATGAGTGTGTGTGTGTGTGTGTGTGTGTGTGAGTGTGTATGAGAGAGAGTGTGTGTGAGTGTGTGTGTGTATGAGAGAGAGTGTGTGTGAGTGAGTGAGTGTGTGTGTGTGAGTGAGTGTGAGTGAGTTTGTGTGTGTGTGTGAGTGAGTGAGTGGGAGAGAGAGAGTGTGTGTGTGTGTGTGTGTGAGTGTGAGTGAGTGTGTGTGTGAGTATATATGAGAGAGTGTGTGTGTGAGTGTGTATGAGAGAGAGTGTGTGTGAGTGAGTGTGTGTGTGTGTGTGTGTGTGTGAGTGAGTGTGTTTATAGATGTACGTCTGCTTTGTAGCTGCTGAGTGAAGAACGTGTGATTGATCTGCTTCTTCTCTCTATCTTTCTCTGCTTTCTTTCTTTTCCTTTTCACTCTCTTTCCTCTCTCTCTTTTTCCATCTCTCTCTCTCTCTCTCTCTCTCTCTCTTTCTCAGTAATAATTCTTTATCAATCTCCTTTCTCATCTTTCTTTGTCATTCCTCTCCTTTTTCTCTTATTCTATTTTGCATTCTTTCCTATCTTTTTTCCTTTCCTGTTGCTATCTCTCTTTTTATTTCTCTTTCTCCTGTAGGGGGCAGCATGTGTTCATAGATGAGAGCCATCTGTTAATCTCTTCATTCTCTCTCTCTCTCTCTCTCTCTCCTCTTTAGGTGAGAGACAGGGTGAATTTTTCCCACACTGTGCAGACAATCTCTCTATGCAGCAGGAAATGAATGAATGAATGAATGAATTAGATAAATAAATAAATAAGTAAATATAAACAGGAAGTGGGAGCACTCATGAAGCCTGAATGCCTGCAGCCCTGCAGAAGGCCAGAGGGGTCAGGGAGAGGGAAGAAGGGAGCAAGAGTGATTTGGGACTCGACCGAACACACAGCTATAAATGAAAAATGACCACTTCAGCTCTAAAAATGAAGCTGTCCAGTGGAGGGAGGAAGGGAGTAAGATATATTTGTTGATTTGGAATGTGACATGTTCCCCGTGTAAAAATAAATACATCTAATGCAGAAAAATTATATAAATAAATAAATGTCTAAAAATAAATACTTATTTTGAGACTTCTATGTGAGGCTCAAGTCCAAAAAACAGGCAGTAGGGGTTAAGAGACAGGGGAGGAAGAAGAGGAGGAGGAGGAAGAGGAGGAGCAGAAAGAGGAGGAGGAAGAAGAGGAGGAAGAGGAGGAGGAGGAGGAGCAGAAAGAGGAGGAGGAGGAAGAGGATGAGGAAGAAGAGGAGGAAGAGGAGGAGGAGGAAGAACCAGAGGAGGAGGAAGAGGATAAGGAAGAGGAGAAGGAAGAGTAGAAGGAAGAGGAGGAGGATGAAGAGGACGAAGAGGAAGAGAAGGAGGAAGAGGAGGAGGAAGAGGAGGAGAAAGAAAAGAAAAGAAAATTTGGAGAAAAAGTTCTATCTTTAGTGTGAAATTTGCCTCAGTAAGAAAACATAAGCTGGAGGAAGGGAGTGAAGGTGATTTGGAACACAAGTTCCACCTCTTATTTGGAGGCTTGGCTCCAAAAACAGAAGCTGTAGGGGTCAAGTGGAGGGAAGAAGGGCGCGAGACTGATTTCAGAACGTGACCTGTCATGTAAACGTTAAAAATGAGCGTTTGTTCATGGCTTCATAATGTGAGAATAAAACCAGGTTTAGGGGTCAAGTGGAGGGAAGAAGGGAGGGAGACTGATTTGGAACATGATCTGTTACTCAAATAAAAATAATGCAGCACTCTTTAGTCTTTATGACTTCAGTGTGTGACTCGGCTAAAACAATAGAAGGCCGTAGGGGTCGAGTGAAGGATGAAAAGGAAGTGAGGTTGATTTGGATCATGACCTGTGACCTTAAAAAATTAACTTTTAATCAGGGCTTTAAAAAAGGGTGTAGGGGTCAAGTGAAGGGAACAAGAGAGCAACTAATTTGGAACGTGACCAGGTAAGAATAAAGACAGGTCACGTCATGGGAGAGAGACGGAGTGTGTGTGTGTGTGTGTGTGTGTGTGGAGACACGCTTGCAGAGCAGTACGCTCTCTCCTCACACACTCTACAGTGATCTCACTCGAGGGCAAACGCACACTCAAACACACACACACACACACACACACTCCACTGCAACAGCACTCTAGAATCTGAAGCCACACAAAGAACTCCCTGTGTGTGTGTGTGTGTGTGTGTGTGTGTGTCTCACTCTTTGTACAAAAGCAGGTCATTCTGTTCCTTGGTAGATTTTCAGCCGTTACAGAAACACACAGGAGCTCAAACGTCCTGAATCTGTAAATAACACACACACACACACACTCACACACACACACACACACACACACACACACACACACACTCACACACACACACACACACACACACACAGCCAAATCTGTGTCACACCTATGCAGGAGACACAAGACCACCCATCAGTGGAGAGAAAGACAGATCTGTCTCTCTGTTTCTCAATTTCTAAACAAACCAACAACTAAATAAATAAATAAAAATTTAAAGTAAGATAATAAAATAAGTCTCAAAAAGAGGAAATAAAAAAAAAATAGATAAAAATATGGAACATCAAACCGGAGAAATTAATCAAGAAAAAATGTATAAATACAGAAATAAATAAACAAATTAATAAACAAATGAATGGAGAGCTCAGGTCATGTGTTTTCTCTGTCTCTCTCTCTGTCTCTCTCTCTCTGTCTGTCTCTCTGTCTCTCTCTCTCTGTCTCTCTCTCTGTCTCTCTCTCTCTGTCTGTCTCTCTGTCTCTCTCTCTCTGTCTGTCTCTCTCTCTCTCTGTCTATCTCTCTCTCTCTCTGTCTCTCTCTCTCTCTCTCTCTGTCTGTCTCTCTGTCTCTCTCTCTCTGTCTCTCTCTCTCTCTCTCTCTGTCTGTCTCTCTGTCTCTCTCTCTCTCTGTCTCTCTCTCTCTGTCTCTCTCTCTGTCTCTCTATCTCTCTGTCTCTCTCTCTCTCTGTCTCTCTCTCTGTCTCTCTCTCTCTGTCTCTCTCTCTCTCTCTCTCTGTCTCTCTGTCTCTCTCTCTCTCTCTCTCTGTCTCTCTCTCTCTGTCTCTCTCTCTGTCTCTCTATCTCTCTGTCTCTCTCTCTCTGTCTCTCTCTCTCTGTCTCTCTCTGTCTCTCTCTCTCTCTCTCTCTCTGTGAGTTATGAGTGTCTCTCGTCCTGCTCTAATTTATTATTGTCGTGTGTTTAGAGCTCATCAGGCTGTGAAGGACGATTTTCCTGCTGAAAGAGAAGAAAAGTGATGGAGTTTTTTGGATAAGTGTTCTTCCTGGGGTTCAGTGAATAATTAAGCATTCTTAGCTTTCAAAAACACCTTTTCTGAACGAGACACGTTCTGGTGCAGGTTCTACCCAGAACATTTAAGGGTTCTGAATATTGCAGAATCACTGGATCACGTCTCATATCTCTGGTTCCCTTCACTTGACCCCTACACCCTTCCTTTTTCCTGAAGCCCTGATTTAAAGTTCATACTGAAAGTCACAGGTCTCATTCCAAATCATTCTCACCTCCCTTTCATCCTCCACTCGACCCCAAGATTTCAGACTCTTGGTGAAGGAAGTGAACAAGGGGATGTTGAAAGTGGAATTGAGACACAGGCAGTGCCTCTGAGTGATTAAATCAGAATAAATCTGTACGTGATGTTGATTAGCGTTTCTCCGTCTGCTCTGCGTTACTGTTCCACGTCTTTAATTCTGTACATATTCCTCTGTTTCCTCAATGATAATCTTGTACAAATAACAGATGCAGCCCTTTGACTGCGATTATTGATGCTAATTTAGCGGAGTGCACAGATGAGCGCTGAGCGCTGATGCAGCCTGACAGATGGAGTTTGCTGAGTTTATTGTTCAGTTGGTATTTGTTTCTTCACAATGTACCGTTTTCACTGCATCACTCATCATCACAAAACACACACGTTAATAATTTAACCTGAATTACTGTAGTTCGGACTTGAAGTACAAACCTTTTCTATTACAATATTTATATCATATACTAGTTCCACACTTTACTGTATATACAGCTGAGTGCAAAAGTTTGCACACCCCGAGGAGAAAACGTTATTTTTAATGTTAATATATTTTGTGTGTTTGGTTTCACAAATGATCAGTAATAAAAAAATGTTCAAATAGTCTAATATATATTAAGATTTTAATAGTAAACTGAAAAAGAATATGACATCAGTTTAAAAGTTTGCACTCCCTGTTTCTGAATGTGAGATAAACAGAAACGAACAAAAATAAAATTGTGAAATAGAGGTACATTTTCCTTTTTTCAGACAAAAGCCGTGGGGGCACAAAGTTTTGCACACAACTGTATAAATGCAGGTCAGGTTCAGGTGGCAGCGTGGAAACAGTTTTTCCCCCTTGTTTACACTTACATTTATATCACTGATGCTGATGAAATAATTATAAACCATTAGAGTTCTACTGGTTCCTAATGGATTTAATGTGTTGGTGTGTAAAGGGGTTTAACGTAATGAGTTGTTCCTAATGGATTCTGAAGCGATCTAATTTTATCGTACACATGAAAGGAGGTCCTAATGCTTCCTCTGGTGGTGTTTATTAGTAACCGCAAATTCTCTAATGGACCCATAATGGAGTCTGATGGAAACCATTAGAGATTTTCCTAATGTTTTTATTGGGGAAAGTTCACAGTTCAAAAGATTTGTTGAAGGTGTACAAACTTTTGCACGGCAAGTTATGTGGCTGTTACTCTTGACCCCATCATAATAATCCCCCAGGGCTCTCTCTCTCTCTCTCTCTCTCTCTCTCTCTCTTTCTCAAACACACACACACACACACACCTTGTTTTGCAGCATATGCTGACATCAGAACCACCGGGTGATGACAGCAGGGGTCATAAACACTGCATGCATGTGTGCGTGTGTGTGTGTGTGTGTGTGTGCGTGTGTGTGCATGTGTGCATGTGTGTGTGTGAGTATTAGAGTGAGAGCATCTGAGCTCCAGCAGAATTTGAAAGGTGTGTGTCAAAAACACACTCAGTCATATCATACAGCAGTGTGAGGCACTTCTTAACACACAGATGGCAGTGTGTGTGTGTGTGAGAGAGAGAGAGAGAGAGAGAGATGGATCTTTGATGAAAGAGAAAAGAAAGAAAGATAAACAATAAAGAAAGAAAGAAAATGAGTTGAATGTAGGAGGGAAGCAGAACGTTATACGACACGTACCGTGTGTAACGTATATAAGTCTTATATAAGTCATCATCATGTTGCAGGATCTTCTCCCTGCACACGGTGTGTGGACATGAGCTCCATCTGTAAACACTCAGAGAGGTTTACTGCTAAACTGCTAGCCGTAAGCTTCCTTTACTTGTTAGCTACATTAGCCTCTTAGCATCAGTGCAGTCATTTTGTCAAATGTGTTCACTACTTGGTCTATTAAACTAATGATCTTTACAGGTTGGAGATTAGACTTTACGGTTTGGGGATTAGACTTAACAATTCAGAGATCAGACTTTATGGTTCAGAAATTAGAGATTAGGCTTTATGCATTGGAGATTAAACTTTATGGTTTAGAGATTAGACTACAGTTTGGAGATTAGATGTTTATGATTTGGAGATTAGACTACAGTTTGGAGATTAGATGTTTATGATTTGGAGATTAGACTTTACAGTTTGGAGATTAGATGTTTATGGTTTGGAGATAGATTACTTTTTACAGTTTGGAGATCAGAGTTTGCAGTTTGGAGATTAGACGCCGGAGTTTGCGGGATTCAGGGCTCCTGTCCTGCTAACTGTGTGGGTTTGTAAAG
>CM075027.1:477431-489631 GCA_037576675.1 Pangasius sanitwongsei
CTAACCACTCACCCTAACCCCTTACCACTCACCCTAACCCCTTACCACTCACCCTAAACCCTAACCACTCACCCTAATCCCTAACCACTCACCCTAACCACTCGCTCTAACCCCTAACCACTCACCCTAAACCCTAACCACTCACCCTAAACTCTAACCACTCACCCTAAACCCTAACCACTCACCCTAAACCCTAACCACTCACCCTAAACCCTAACCACTCACCCTAACCCCTTACCACTCACCCTAACCCCTTACCACTCACCCTAAACCCTAACCACTCACCCTAAACCCTAACCACTCACCCTAACCCCTAACCACTCACCCTAACCCCTTACCACTCACCCTAACCCCTAACCACTCAAACCCTACCCTACCCTAAACCATAAAACTTTACTCCTAACTCTCAACTCTCAACACTCAACACTCAGCCCTACCATTTCTTTCTTTCTTTCTTTCTTTCTTTTTCTTTCAGAACTCCAACAGCAGCAGCAGCAGCCAGTTACAGTAAACGTCAGAAAATCAGTTCAAACTGGTTTCAGAAGCTCGCACTTGTAACTATAACTCATAGTTTACGATGCTCTTGTTGAACTTTTAGGTCAGAAACGTGTTTTTAACTTGAAGGCAGCGTTAGTGACGAGGAGGTGAATTATTTATATCACATTGATTTGGAAATGAAAGGCCATGACAGTGCTTCACTACTGCGTCTGAGTAAAGGAGTTAAACGCGGAGCTCGCTAAGTCAGATTGGAGAACCAGTCTGAAAATAAAATAAGGAAATAAAGGATTCACCTCCAGAGACACGGCACTCTTCCGCACCTCAGCTGTATTACACTAAGCCTGCTTTATTTTTCTGCTCTTAAAGCAGGGAAATCGTTACGGCTTTAGTTTCTCCATCTTCACCTCGTCCTCTAAACAAAACCCGCAGGTTTATTTTCCAGCCTCCGCACATCGATCCTCAGCGTTTCTCTCCGACTCGGCTGCAGGAACCCGGAGAGATCCTCGCACGCTTTTCACCACGGAGATGAGCAGGAAGGAGAAGTGGTGTATGTTATATAAGCTTCAGGTAAACAGGAGAGAGAAAGAAGTGGCGCAGATTTCACGCTGATGAAGCAGGAACGTGTTCAGATCACAACACATTCAACATTTCACAGAGATCTGGATGAGCGTCTGGACTGCAAACACCTTCTCTAAGATCAGTGAATAAATAAAGTCATAGCATTTTCACTTAAAATATTTAGTATTTAAATCTATATGAATATCAATGAGTGTATAGTGTTATGGTAAACATTAGCAGTAGCTACACCACAAAAAATATACTTTAGCAAGTGAAAATATCGCATTTCTCGTTATTATATTATTGATCTTATTTCTAGCCTTTTTCTTTCTAATTTCAGGTTTTTAAATAGTGAACAGGAAGCCATTTGGGACGCAGCCTCACTGTTTGTTGCCTTTAATAAAAGATTTGGGATTTTTTTGTGGTATAAAATATCAGCAAGAAAACATTTGTTTGTAAATAAATAAAAAAAGGGAACTGAAAGCACAGTGAGGCTCAGATTCTTACTCACATATATGCTCACTACATGAGGTATAATATACAGGACACTGGCTGTATATAAGGGCTTCAGTCATGCAGGTAAAAGAAAGAAAAAAAGAGCAAACAAAAAAATATCTATATAATACGAATAACCTTCAAGTGAAGAAAAGACGAGAGAGAGAGAGAAAGAAATAGAAAATAGAGACAGAGAGATACAGAGAGACAGAAAAAGAGACAGAGAGAGATATAGAGAGAAAAAGAGAGAGACAGAGAGAGAGAGATATATATAGAGAGACAGAGAGAGACAGGGAGAAAGAGATACAGAGAGAGAAAGAGAGAGATAGAGAGAGACATATATATATATATATATAGAGAGAGAGAGAGATAGAGAGAGAAAAAGAGAGAGACATAGAGAGAGAGATATATATAGAGAGATAGAGAGAGACAGGGAGAAAGAGATACAGAGAGAGAAAGACAGAGAGAGAGAGAGATATAGAGAGATGGAGAGAGAGACTTTTTCTTGACTTTTCAGAAAGACTTTTATTACAATAAAATAATACACAACTCATTAACAATTGTTCACAAACTTAGCGCAAGAATAAGCTCTCCATTCACAACTGAACACAAGGCTTCTCTGTAACACAATATAGATTCGAAATTCATTAGATTGTTCATTATTTTATAAAAACGAAAATCAGCTACAATTCTGGATTTTAACTTTGCTATAAACACCCTTACAACATCGCTAACATTTCTTTGCTCTATCTGATTTTTTTCTACCAGTGTATATAGCCATTGCTTTTCCCAACACAATATTCAACAGCTGTCATTCACCACGTCTTATTTTCAATGAATGTCAGCTGATTTTTAGTTAATGGTGGCTTGTATAGTGGTCTCCACTCTGGTCTGACATTTTCACCCCTAAAACATTATGCCTCGGTGTATCAACTTTATTGTGTAACCCTTTTTAGTTAAAAAATTTTATGCATGCCATATACAATCGTTTTCCCCAAGTGTTGTTAAGATCCCAGCATATACATATACTCAGCATATACTCTTTAAGTCCAGGAAGATTCCAGCATAATAATATAAATTAGGGGATAAAAGTAGTTTAGGAAAAGGGTGTTTATCATTGGAGAAATACGTCCTCCACAATAGTCTTTGAGCATATCAGATTGCATCCTCTGTAACACTTGAGTCATTGTTCGAATAGATTTAGTTTTCAAACAAGCAGTCACTTCCTCAGCGCTTGTAAATCCAGCCCTCACCAGGTTAACAAGCTTTTGTCAAGTTCTGATTCCAGCTTGGATGAAAAGTTCAGTGAGTGTGCTGCTGGTGTTCTTCCAACAACCAAAGTAAGGAGTCTGTGGTCTCAGGCTTTTTCACATTAAAACATCTCCACACTTTTTGGTAGAAAACAGGTAAGCAATAAGTGTCAATCTTACTAGGATCCATCAAAAACAAAGGTTTGTCCAAGTTCATCCCTCGGACAGATTTCAGAATAACACTGGTTATTGCTCTCCAACTCAACTTTTCTGGACCCATAAGAAATCTTTGCAGAAACTGCAGCTTTGCAGATGAACCAGTCCTCGTCTGCCTTCCTCTTTTGGTAAGTACAAAATATTACGTGCTACTCAGTGTAATTTATCCTAAAAGAATTCTAACAAACTCGATTGTATTTTTGGCAATAAGTAGGTTGGTGGAACAGAAAGGATGCCACTAACCGACCGATCCATCTGTCTTATCTTCTCAATTACACCTTCCCAGCTTCATCACCCAAGTACACTCCCAAATACTTTAAACCATTTCTTTTCCACATTAAACCACTTGGCAGATCTGGTGTTCTGTCTTTCCATTTTCCCAGCAACACTGCTTCACTTTTAATCCAATTGATTTTTGCAGAAGAGATAGATTCAAATTAATTGGATAATCTTATTACAGTCTGTATATCACTCTGACCTTTAATCATTACAACATCATCAGCATGAGCTGATAACTTAAAAGCATTGTCACATTTTGGCATTTTTAAACCAACCAGTTCTTTTCTCAATTTATGTAAAAAAGGTTCTATTGCTAATGCATATAACATCCCAGACTAACTTTGATCCCATGACTAACTTTAAAAGGAGCACATAAGCCACCATTAAACTTCAATACACCCTCAATGTCACTATATAAAGTTTTGATTTTATCAAAAGCCGAATTAAAACCGAAGGCTTTCAAAACTTTCCACAAATGATCACGTTCAACAGATCAAAAGTTTTCTCTTGATCAATGGAAATCACGCCTGCATTCACACCATATACTTTGGCTATTGTCAAATATTAACCTGCCAGGTACGCAATAAGACTGAAAAACCTCTTCCAAAACCTTTCCAAGTCTCGTAGCTAACACTTTAGAAAGTATTTTATAATCACAACAAAGCGGCGATACAGTCACCAACTTGTTATGTTAGTTATAATAATATAATAAATAATATAATAATATAATAATATAAATTAGTTTTTTTGGTAAAAGAGTGAGTACTGCTCTACAACAGTGTAATGGTGGACATCCTTCAGCCAAACTGCTACTTAGAACTTCCAGTAAATCTTCTCCTATTGTATTCCAATAAGACTTGTACAATTCAACTGGAAGTCCGTCAGTTCCAGGGAGTCTTCTGCTCTCCACGTTTTGGAGATTTTTATACAACTCTTCCAACACTATGGGCTTATTAAGTTCTGCATTAGATTCCACAGAAAGCTGGGGTAAGTCTCTGAAGAAACATTGTTCTACAAATTTATCTTCCCTGAACTCACTCTTGTACAGTTTTTCATAAAAACATATCGCTTTCTCACGTACTTCAGTTGGATCTGAAGGTAAAACCCTGTTTTCAGATTAAATTAATAAAAAAATTATTAATTAAAAAATTAATAAAACGTTGTTGCCCATTTTCCTTTTCTAACCCAAAGAAAAATTTGGATGGAGTTTTGAGATTGAATTTCATTGGAGTTTTGAAAACTTGATCTTATTAGTGCTTCTTCTGCTCTTTGCCCCAACAGGTCAGATAAAGTGGACTTTTTAAAATGATAATTATCAATATGGTAGTGATTTCCAGTTTGTGTTAAATGTTGCAGTCTCATGACTTCAGCCTCCAAAAGATGAACAGATCTGGCCAATTCTTTAGTGACATTCTGAGTGTATTGTTGACATAGTTGTTTTATTTGAATTTTTCCAAATACCCCCCATTTGTTTGAAATTAGTCCAGAAACAATCCAAAATCTCTTTAACCTGAACATCAAAACAGCAATGATGTCATTAGGCACTGTTTGGTTTAACAGAATTCATAGTAATTAAATATCCTATTAAACTGTGGTCTGAAAAACCAATCGGAGAAATAAAACAACTTTTAAAACTAGTAAGATGATGTTTAAAAACATAAAGCCTGTCTAACCTTGCTAATGATAGTAAGTTATCACGAACTTGTACCCATGTATATTGTCTGATGTCTTTATTAAAATTTCTGCACACGTCACACAGCTCGTACGTTTCAGTCGTTTGGATAAGCCTTCTACGTGAGGGCACGTGCGGCTCAATGTGATTCCTGTCTATATTTTTCTTTGCACACTCCTCCCAAAAACAAATATTCCTCACTCTTAGACTCTCCTAACCTTTTACCAAGAGTACCTAGGAAGCACATTCTTTGTACTGGTTGAGTTGAGGCATAAACAAATACATAAGTTTCAAAGTTTGCAATCACTTTTAAAAATCTTCCTTTTATGATCTCCTCCATTTCAACTGAACAAGGAACAAAACTTTTAGCAAACAAAATGCCAACTCCTCCACTAAGATACGTGTTATGGCTCAAAAAAGCCAAGCAATTCCATTCTTTAAACCATTCAACAGCATTTATATCATCACTACGCGTTTCTTGGATAAAAAAAACCTTCAAAAAAACTGGATGAATTACATGAATTTCACTCGTGTAAAGGAAAAGATTAGCTGTAGAAAACTGAGCGAGAGACAGACACCAAAATCATGAGATTAAACTGCTTCATTATCACTATTGTTCAGTTGGTTTTGAACTTTGGTGACAGTTTTTTTCAGAAGATACACCTCTTTTTCTAAGAAGCGTCCTTCACTCATCGAAATCTTAGCCACTTCAACAAATCCCTTAAGATTCGGTAAATATTCAGCAACTTGTACACCGCTTAGATTTTTTTGTCGCCTTCAGAAATTTCGTAACTTTTTCAGCGCCGCAGTTGTGACAAGGTCAATCACCCTGAGAACAGAAAGAAGCGCAAGAGTCAGAAGAAGCACTCTCACTTTCAGCACCTTGATCATTTTCACTGGCCTTTTCTCCTGTTTTGAAGGAATGAATGAAAGCCTTTATTGTCATTCTTTATCTCTGTATACAACAAAATTAGGAGCACTGCTTCTGACTGCTTGACTGGTGTTATTATAAAAAACAAACATAAAACATCAGACAATAAATAGACTATAAAGTGAGTATACCATGTAGTATAGAAGTTTGTATGTCTGAACAACAAGTATACAGTATAAAGTTTATACAGCAGGTGACTGAGTCATAATATTGCACATTGAACATTCAGAACATTCTGAATAAGTGACCAGTGATAGAACTGCACATTACCCTCTACACTGGTGTAAACAGTTTAGTATAAACACACACAGAGTACAGACTGACATGGAACAAGTGACCGTAGCTGAGTAAGTGACCAGAGATAATAAGAGTTTCGAGTCCTGATGAATAAAGTGAGCAGGTGATAGTATTTCACATTGACATTCTGCATATGATATTAAACAGCAAGTGCAGACACAAGTAGAGATTGTTGAAATAAGTCACTGTAGATGGACACAGTGATCAGAGGTAGTGCTGTACATTGACATTTTACGTTTAGTGCATTTGTGAGTTTATAGTCCTGATAGCATTTGGGAAAAAACTGTCCTGAAAGCGAGTGGTCCTTGTTCTTAAGGATCTGTGCCGCCTGCCCGATGGCAGGAGATCAAACAGGTGGGTGTGATGTGTCTTTGATGATGTTTTTGGCCCTAGTGAGATAGCGGGAGCAGGCAGTGTCTTCCAGGGAGGGTAGTGAGTGGCCAGTGATTTTTTGGGCTGTGCTGATTATCCTTTGGAGGGCTCTCTTGTCTGCTGGAGTGCAACTGGAGTACCACACCGAAATGCTGCATACTGGCAGGCTTTCGATGGTGGAGCGGTAAAAGGCCACCAGCAGCTTGCACTCCAGGTTGTTTTTCCTGAGCACTCTGAGGAAGTGTAGCCATTGCTGTGCTTTATTGGTGGTTGCTAAGGTGTTAGGAGACCAAGAGAGGTCATCAGATATATGGACTCCCAGGAATTTAAAGGTGTGGACCCTTTCCACCCAGTCCGCACTGATGCAGAGCGGGGCTGGGTCTGTGCTGCGCCTCCTGAAGTCCAGAATGAGCTCTTTTGTTTTTGAGGTGTTTAGAGTCAGGTCGTTATCAGAGCACCACACCTCCAGTTTCTGTACTTCATCTCTGTAAGCTGATTCATCATTTCCTGAGATAAGTCCAATCACTGTAGTATCGTCAGCAAATTTGATGATGGTGTTGGTAGAATGAGTGGGATTGCAGTCATATGTGTACAAAGAGTAGAGTAGAGGGCTCAATACGCAGCCTTGTGGAGAACCGGTGCTGAGCGTGATGGTGGAGGAGAGGTGGGGTCCAAGCCTAACAGTTTGTGGGCGGTTTGTGAGGAAGTCCTTTATCCAGGTGGAGATGGAGGGAGAGAGACCCAGATCAGTTAATTTGCTGATTAGAATGTCTGGGATGATGGTATTGAATGCTGAGCTGTAGTCTATGAAGAGCATTCTTACATAGGTTCCCTGGAGTTCAAGATGGTTTAGTGCAGTGTGAAGGGCTATGGTGATGGCATCTTCTGTAGACCTATTTGCTCTGTATGCAGATTGATGTGGGTCGAAGGTGGGAGGCTGGATTTGATGTGCTGTGAGACCAGTCTCTCAAAGCACTTCATGATTACTGGTGTGACTGCAACTGGTCTGTAGTCGTTCAGGCTGTTGCTGGCTGTCTTTTTAGGGACAGGGATGATGGTAGCATATGGGATGGCAGGGTGGGATGATGGCTGATGTCAGTGAGAGGTTGAATATCTTTGTGAAGACCCCGGCGAGCTGGTTGGCACAGGCTTTGAGTACCTTGCCAGATACTCTGTGAGGATCAGCAGCCTTTCTCGTGTTTATGGTTTTGAGCACTCCTCTCACCTCCCATTCCTGTAGGGTGAGATGGCAGGTGCTAGAGGTTGGTGATGGCACTGAATTTGCGTTGGAAAACCCATTGACCTCAAAGCGGGCAAAGAAATGGTTAAGTTCCTCAGCAGTGAGGCATCAGCGTAGATGGTGCTGTGGTTATTGTTCTTGCAATTGGTGATGCTCTCAATTCCCTGCCACACTCTTCTTGGGTTATTGTCTGTGAGATGGTCCTCAATTTTTCTTTTGTAAGCGTCTTTGGCATGTTTGATGCCTCTCCTCAGGCTGGCTCTAGCAGCACTATACAGAGCCTTGTCACCTGACCTGAAGGCGAAGTTGCGTTCTTTGAGCGTGACTGGACCTCACTTGTCATCCAGGGTTTCTGGTTGGGAACCATCCGAATCTTTTTGTTGACAGTGACATTGTCTGTTGTGCAGTTTTTAATATAAAATAGTACAGTTCTCATCCACACCGGACTCAAGTCTAACAGGGTCTAACCGCTCACCCTCATGTTCTTCTGTAGCACTCTGTTCATTTCTTGTTTCAGCTGCAGGTAACTCTACCGTTAAACCTGTGTCAGCTGGAGTCCTTCCCTCAGCATCGTCAGAACGAACAGCTTCACGCTGCACACCCAAAACCCCGGCTTTACCAACATCTGTGCTGCTGTGTGGACACGCGCCAATCAAATGACCCGACTTTCCACATCCAAAACATCTCATAGTCAGAGTCGATACCAAGATTGTGTAATCAAAATCTACAGTCTATTCTGAATTTCTCGTTCAGATCGAGTTCGTTCCCGTTCTTTAAAATCATGTATGTTAACCTCTGGAAAGAAACGACATGATTCAGTAACTCAGATTTACTACTGATTGAGATCTTCTTAACCGGTGAAACAAGTTCACCAAATCGTGAAAGTTCTGTTGCTCACACTCACCACACACTCACTCACTCACTCACTCACACTCACTCACCACACACTCACTCACCACACACTCACTCACTCAATCACTCACTCACTCACCACACACTCACTCACTCACACTCACTCACTCACACTCACTCACCACACACACACTCACCACACACTCACTCACCACACACTCACTCACACTCACTCACTCACTCACACTCACTCACTCACTCACTCACTCACTCACCACACACTCACTCACTCACACTCACTCACTCACTCACCATACACACACTCACTCACTCACTCACTCACCACACACTCACTCACCACACACTCACTCACTCACGCTCACTCACTCACTCACTCACACTCACTCACTCACTCACTCACTCACTCACCACACACTCACTCACTCACTCACCACACACTCACTCACTCACTCACCACACACTCACTCACACACTCACACTCACTCACTCACCACACACTCACTCACTCACACACTCACACTCACTCACTCACTCACTCACCACACACTCACTCACACTCACTCACTCACACACTCACTCACTCACTCACTCACTCACTCACTCACTCACCACACACTCACTCACACCACTCACGCATGCACACAGAGAGAGAGAGAGAGTGAGAGAGAGAGAGAGAGAGTGAGAGAAAGATACAGAAAGAGACAGAGAGAGTGAGAGAGAGATACAGAGAGAGAGAGAGTGAGAGATAGAGAGAGAGAGACAGAGATAGAGAGACAGAGACAGAGAGATACAGAGAGAGATAGAGAGAGAGAAAGAGAGAGAAATGACCCAGATTCCTGAGGATGTTTTTTATCTGGTGTCATTGCGAGTGCTTGTACACTCATCACGCTGTTAAACGTTCTGTAGTTCATGTTGTAAAAATCTGATAAATCACTCTGTGTGTGTGTGTGTGTGTGTGTGAAAATGTGAATGTAAGGTTAAGAGAATAACACACACACACACACACACTCTCTCTCTCTCTCTGTGTGTGTCTGAAGGTGTGTCTGAAGGTGTTTGTTCTTTTTTCACTTCATCTTATTATTTTTGTGATAAAATTCAAGGTGACTGGAGCAGAAAGTGGAATAACACACACATGTTCAGTTTCCATGTTTTCCGAAGTGTCTCCGGCGCTCCGACGTCCCTGACCCACTTTCCCACACAATTCCTTTCACATCATGAGTTTAAATAATCCATAAATAAAGAAGAATTTATTGAGCTTTTTACTGTGTATTTGTGTCTGTGAGTGTAACTACAGCTCCGTAAAGTAACACTTTCATGATAAATTACATACTTTAACTGTATTTAACATTTTAAATATTGATTTTACACTAAAAATAATTTTAATATAAGTTCAGAGTTTAATTAAAGCCGCAGAGAGGTTATATTAAAAGTGGGCGGAGCTAAACAGCCAATCACAAGGCTGATGTGTCATTGTGAGTCCCTCCCACTCAGTGAAAGCTAACATAGCGAGTGAAAGCAAAGCTAGAAAATAAAAGCTAATGTTGTGAGAGAAAACTAAGCTAGCTGGCTAACTGGCTAACTAGCTAACTTGGCGAATGAAAGCTAATCTAGCGAGTGTAGCATAGCTACTGTGTAACCCTGTAATTGCTACATGGATTCTGATTTAGTTGCAGGCGGAGTTTCTGTCAAGTGTGCTCATTAGAATATTAGGCCACGCCCACCGGGTCAGTGAATTGAGCTGCTGTGAGTGTTTATCACATTATTAAACAGATCGAGGTTTTAATCTGAGGCAATAAGATTACAGTTTTCACACACACACACACACACACACAGAACTTTCCTCTTCTTCCTCAGCTCTGTTCTTTGGAGAACTTTAAGTTTAACTTTTACTTTTTCTCCGTTTAACCTTGTGCACTTTAAATGGACGTGGGCGACTCTGCAGTGTGTGGAGTTTCTCTTCCTCAATCCAGACCTGATGCTATTAACGCTCACGGCCTCAAACTGTGCTGAACCGAGGAAAGGTCACTTTGAGGAGATGTTAATGTCTCACCACATGGTCGATACACACACACACACCTACACACACACACACACAGACACACACAGACACACAGACACACAGACACAGAAATCATCAGGCTTTACACGAAGATTCTGCAGAAACTGGAAAAAATTACAAGAAATAAATATATTTCATTAATAATAATAATAATAATAATAATAATAATAATAACAATAATAATAATAATAATAATTTTGTTTATGGAATTCAGCTTACACAGAATTAAACAACACCGTAAAAAACTCATGCAACATAAATAAGTTAAATAATAACACAAATAAGTTCAGTATGATTCATATCACTGATTCATTTGAGTCACTTGTACAAATGATTCATGAATCGCCATTGCTGTTTTCATTCATTTTGATGTATTATTGTTCTGCTGCTTGTTTTTATTTTCAGAAACAGATAGAGAGAAGATTCAGTTATTTATGCAAAATACAATTATTTTATATGTATTTAAATTATTTTTAAACATTGATTCAGGAGATTGAGGAGATTGATTCATTTGAATCACTTCAGTACAAATGAATCGTTCATATACTGTATCATTCCTGATATTCTGAGTGCTTTTGATTTGACTTAATTATTATTCTAGTGTTGTTTATTTATTTATTTATTTATCCCACAGAAACAGAATCAATCATATATATATATATATACACACAACATAAAATTATTTTATATTTATTTTTAAAAACGCTTTAGAAGGAATTTCATCAATTTTCATTTCCACGTGCTCGCTCAGAGCACCAGGCTAAACTGGTGGCCATAAGTCAGCTGATCGATGATCGATGTGATTTCTACTGAAACTCTGGCCCTGTAATAAACATCCAGGTGTTTTGTGTGTGTGTGTGTGTGTGTGTGTGTGTGTGTTATTTCGCTCGTTCAGCACTTCCTGCGAGCAGCGTCTCCGTCCTCGTGTGTTTAAAGGTTACTGCCTGACTCCGGGTCATAAATAAAAAGATAATATAATAAATAATAAACTAATATAAAAGATAAAAAGCGATGGAGGATGACGTGACTACAGCTGACCTTACTACCAACAACTGTTTTTATTTTATCAGTCTGACATTTCAGTGGAGACGCGTCACTGAAAAATCCATCATTTCACAGTGAGATCCGGAGTTCAGCTGCAGGAGGAAAATATATATATATATCACTCACTTCATCCACAAAACTCGTCACTAAGCAACTCGTCACTAAGTAATTCGTCACTAAACAACTCGTCACTAAACAACTCGTCACTAAGCAACTCGTCACTAAGCAACTCGTCACTAAGTAACTCGTCACTAAGTAACTCGTCGCTAAACAGCTCATCACTTATTAATTCGTCACTAAGCAACTCGTCACTAAGCAACTCGTCACTAAGAAATTCGTCACTAAACAACTCGTCACTAAGCAACTCGTCACTAAGCAACTCCACTAAACAACTCGTCACTAAGCAACTCGTCACT
>CM075027.1:531369-555241 GCA_037576675.1 Pangasius sanitwongsei
ATTCTCTCATCTGATTCTCTCTCATCTGATTCTCTCATCTGATTCTCTCATCTGATTCTCTCTCATCTGATTCTCTCATCTGATTCTCTCTCTCATCTAATTCTCTCATCTGATTCTCTCTCATCTGATTCTCTCTCATCTGATTCTCTCATCTAATTCTCTCATCTGATTCTCTCATCTGATTCTCTCTCATCTGATTCTCTCATCTAGTTCTCTCATCTGATTCTCTCATCTGATTCTCTCTCATCTGATTCTCTCATCTGATTCTCTCATCTGATTCTCTCTCATCTGATTCTCTCTATCTGACTCTCTTTTATCTGATTCTCTTCATCAGCAGTATATTTATGGTTCTATCAGACCGATCGCTCAGACAGATGAGGGAACCGGCGGAGGCGAGCTGGTGAGCGGTGGATCCGTGGCCACGTGTGTGGACGTTGTTCCATTCCTGCTGTAATGAAGGTCATTTTGAGCCTTCAGGAGGAGAAGAGAACGAAGAGGAGCGTTCTGTTTAAACATGTAATTATTCATGGGCAGGAGAGGACGAGGCTCTCCGTCAGACTCAGCGCTGTGAGGAAGGCGGACGAGTTTAATGCAAAACCTCAGAAAGTTTCTAAACCACTTTAATCCTCTGACCTGCAGCACGTCTCTCACTGCAGCTGGAGCTGGAGCTCCTGAGGGTGATTTATCATCTCTAATCATCCACACACACTAAATATATACACACTCACACACTATACACACACACACTCACACACTATACACACACACTATACACACACACACACACTATACACACACACACACACACACTATACACACACACACTATACACACACACACACACTATACACACACACACTATACACACACACACACACTATACACACACACACTCACACACTATACACACACACACTATACACACACACACTCACACACTATACACACACACACTCACACACTATACACACACACTATACACACACACACACTATACACACACACACACACACTATACACACACACACTATACACACACACACACACTATACACACACACACACACACTAAATATATACACACACACACACTATACACACACACACTCACACACTATACACACACACACTAAATATATACACACACACTCACTATACACACACACACACTATACACACACTATACACACACACACACACACACTAAATATACACACACACACTCACACTATACACACACACTCACACTATACACACACACACTATACACACACTATACACACACACACTATACACACACACACACTCACACTATACACACACACACACACACTATACACACACACACTACACACACACACACACTCACACTATACACACACACACACTCACACTATACACACACACACAATATACACACACACACACTCACACTATACACACACACACACACTAAATATACACACACACACACACACACTATACACACACACACTATACACACACACACACACTCACACTATACACACACACACACACTATACACACACACTATACACACACACACACACTCACACTATACACACACACACACACTAAATATACACACACACACACACACACACTAAATATACACACACACACACTCACACTATACACACACACACACACACACACTATACACACACACACTATACACACACACACACTCACACTATACACACACACACACACACTCACTAAATATACACACACACACACACTATACACACACACACTATACACACACGCACACTCACACTATACACACACACACACACACTAAATATACACACACACACACACTCACACACTATACACACTATACACACACACACACACTCACACAATATACACACACACTCACACTATACACACACACACTCACACACTATACACACGCACACACTCACACAATATACACACACACTATACACACACACACTCACACACTATACACACGCACACTAAATATACACACACACACACACTAAATATACACACACACACTATACACACACACAATATATACACACACACACTCACACAATATACACACACACTATACACACACACACTCACACACTATACACACACACGCTACACACACACACACACTATACACATACTATATATGCTATACACACACTATACACACATTACACACTCACACACACATTACACACTATACACATACTATATATACTATACACACACACTACACTCACACTATACACACACACTACACTCTTAGAGTACACTAATTTACACTGTGCTGGGATTGATTTGTTTATGTATTTATCTATTTATTTGTTTTTGTTTGTTTGTTTGTTTGTTTGTTTGTTTGTGGATATGAAAGACCTCCTGTGTTCTGGTGTATTTTTTGTAGCTACACATGTTATATAAAAAAATTGTTTTTATA
The DNA here is from genome assembly GCA_037576675.1 of Pangasius sanitwongsei. Lineage (NCBI taxonomy): Eukaryota > Metazoa > Chordata > Actinopteri > Siluriformes > Pangasiidae > Pangasius > Pangasius sanitwongsei. The sequence goes on from CM075027.1 coordinate 533,830, forward strand.
ATTTTTAATAATTCCGTAATATTTTATCTACATTTTTCTTTCTTTCTTTCTTTCTTTCTTTCTTTCTTTCTTTCTTTCTTTCTCTCTCTCCTGTTTCATGTTGGGAGATAACAGCATAATTCCAGTTTCAGTAAAATGTAACTTGGTGAACTCCAGGCCGTGAGCTGAGCTGTATTGCGAGCGCTGAGCCGTGTCACGCCGTTACGCTGCTCGTTTATGATGCGTGGGTTTGGCGGCGTTTGTGAAATGTTCGTTGTGCGTGTGATTAATCTGACCTTTTCACGTGGAGATAATTGCCTGTCCGGCTGTAATTGGACAGATCGAGTTTATTTTCTGCTGTATTTCATACACTTATTATTCCTGCGCTGAGTTTGTGACTGTTAAAAGGACAAGTCCAGACGTGTGAAGATTATGTTTCCTGTACGACTTATTTTCAGAGCAGGCGCTCGGGCGTCCTGTCACGTCTCACACTCAGGAAATTCACTTAATTAACATGAATACCTCAAAGTAAAGCGTAAAAGTTTATAGGCTTCACTGAGCTGAAGGAAAACTTATTATTATTATTATTATTATTATTATTATTATTATTATTATTATTAAAATTCTTCAGTTCAGAAAATGAAGCAAATTTGCTGAAAATATCAGAACTTGTTTTGCTGCAGGTAATCAGGAAAGACCTAACTGTGGCTAGCCAATGTGTCACCAATCACACGCATCGTACACGCATCGTACACGACTCAAACACAGTCACCAATCACACGCATCGTACACGCATCGTACACGACTCAAACACAGCCACCAATCACACGCATCGTACACACATCGTACACGCATCGTACACGACTCAAACACAGCCACCAATCACACACATCGTACACGCATCGTACACGCATCGTACACGACTCAAACGCAGTCACCAATCACACGCATCGTACACGCATCGTACATGCATCGTACACGACTCAAATGCAGTCATAACGCACACTGTAAACTAACGGTACTGTAGTAAAATAATTAATGCTTCATGTTTTTTCTTTAACTTTAATCCCTTTTTGTTGATTTGTTGTTTACACAAAACAAATCACGTAAATAATTCATAATCATGCGCAAACCCCAAAGTCGATTATTTTCCCCAACTGTTTTATTCCTCTTAAACCACAGCAGTTTGCCAACAATTACAAATTATTATTTATTAAAGGACGTCATACTTTTTATCCATTTACAGTTACATTTAATGTTTCGTGAAAGAATCTCTTGTTGTCACTTACGTTACAGCAGCTATAAACAGTCGTTCCCTCACCAGCCGCTCTTTATTCTCTCTTCAAGTTAATAAGACAAAAAAATGCAGCTTGTCATGTTCAAAAGCACACACGTGTACTGTATGTGTGTGTGTGTGTGTGAGACTTTGAACACTGTTAAAGGTGAGAATTTGAGCTGTCAGAAAACAACACAGAGAAAATAATGACTAATACGATGATGATAAAAAGGATGATGAATAGTGTGTCATTAGTGTGTGATTAGCATGTGAATAGTGTGCGATTAGCATGTCATTAGTGTGTGGAAATTTACGGATAAGAAATGTGACGTGTGGTTTGTCCACATGGCTTCAGATAACTCTGGGACAATTCCATTACAGCGGCTGTGTTTTCTGCGTCACCTATGATGGATATTATACTTTACACTTCTCCATCATCACACTGCAGCACGTCTCTGCATCCAGGCAACGGCTCGTTAGGAACACCGCTCAGGGTGTCAGCGTGTAGGGAAGGAACCGGAATGCCGCTTAGGATGTTGTGGTGTAGGGAAGAAACGGGAACTCCACTTAGGATGTCATGGTGTAGAGAAGGAACAGGAATACCACTTAGGATGTTGTGGTGTAGGGAAGGAACAGGAATGCCACTTAGGATGTCATGGTGTAGAGAAGGAACAGGAATACCACTTAGGATGTTGTGGTGTAGGGAAGGAACAGGAATGCCACTTAGGATGTCATGGTGTAGAGAAGGAACAGGAATACCACTTAGGATGTTGTGGTGTAGGGAAGGAACAGGAATGCCACTTAGGATGTCATGGTGTAGAGAAGGAACAGGAATGCCACTTAGGATGTTGTGGTGTAGGGAAGAAACGGGAACTCCACTTAGGCTGTCATGGTGTAGAGAAGGAATGGGAATGCCTGTCCGGACGTCGTGGTGTAGGGATGGAACTGGAACGCCGCTCAGGATGTCATGGTGCAGAATAGGAATGGGAGCGCTTCTCCTGATGTCATGGTGTAGAGAAGGAATGGGAACACCACTCAGGATGTCGTAGTGTAGGGACAGAACCGGAATGCTGCTCAGGATGTCGTGGTGTAGGGACAGAACCGGAATGCTGCTCAGGATGTCTTTGTCTGTGGAGGAACAGGAACGCCGATCAGGACGTCATGGTGTCTGAACAGGCCCAGAACACTGTGGTGATGTGTGTCACAGAGAACGCTGTGAGAACCTCGCCTCTAAAATCCACCTACAAATCAGAGGAACAATAGAACACATCTCTCCATTACAACATCCAGCTCTCCCTCCATCTCTCTACCTCCCTTTCTATCTATCTATCTATCTATCTATCTATCTATCTATTATTAACAGCTTTAGGCCACGCCCCCTACCTGACTCTGATGCTGAGAGAGAACGCGACTCTGTGGCTCTGTGTCTGTGTTTATAGACATCAGTGTGTCATTCAGAGTCAGAAACTACATCAACACTGAGACACTGAGCACCTCCACAGCGCTGAGTGAGGACATCATGCTAAACTGGAGGCCATACGTTTCTATTAGCTGTTAGCTACATTAGCGTGGTAGCTCCAGCTGATGGACTGGACATTGAGGAGGTTTAATTTCTGAAACGTTCCTTTGCGATGTGGAGCTTCTGCGTGTAATCACGGCTCCTTTATCAGATTATTAGAGACAGAACCAGAGCTATCTGTCTCTGATTCGCAGATCGATTCTCCATTAAAAATGAACATTCACTGGAGAACTTCATTTTGTGTGAGTGTGTGTGTGTGTGAGTGTGTGTGTGTGTGTGTGTGTGTGACAGAGACGCATCAATCGGTTCTACTGTGGCCTTCAGATAATGGACCTGCAGAACCGGAGCCCAATGACTTCACTCTGCTTTTAGAGAAGCTGCACTTCCATAAAATAAAATAAAACCACGCTTTATTCCTTCACCGCTTTCTCTCAGAAATAACCCATGAGGATGAACAGAACACACACTCTGTGTGTATGTGTGTGTGTGTGTGTGTGTGTGTGAGATAGTGTGTGTGTGTGTGTGTGTGTGATGGAGCGGAGTTACTGTTTACCATCCTGAAGCTGATTATTTTCTTTTAACAGCACGTCTTTTGCACACACCTGTATTCCCTCTTTCTTTCTTTCTTTCTTTCTTTTCTCCATCCATTCATTATTTCTTTCAGTTCATTCTTTTTCTTTTTTTTCATACTAAATTCTTTTCCTTCTTTCAGTCCCCTATCCTTCCTTCCTTCCTTTCTTACTTTCTTTCTTCTAGCCTGTTCTTTTTCTTTTGCCTTTCCTGTCATACACAAATGCTTTCTTTCTTTCTTTCTTTCTTTCTTTCTTTCTTTCTCTACTTTAACAGCATGTCCCCAATTGTTTTCTTTCTTACACCACAGCAACTTAACAACAATTACACTTTTACCTTTATTAAGAACGACTTTATTAAATTAATCTTACTTTTTATCCGTTTGTAGTTACATTTAATGTCGGGGAAGCAAATTAGTTCCTGTTCTCACTAAAAAGTGTTCTGTTTTTTTTTTGTCTTCAAACGTGAGAGAAAAGAGCGGCTGGTGACGGAACGTCTGTTTATAGCTGCTATAACGTAAGTGACCACAGGAACTAACTTACATTAAATGTAACTATAAATGGATAAAAACTATGATGTGTCCATGTCCTTTAATAAATAAAGAATTGTACCCGTTGGCAGATTGCTGTGATACACTTCATGGCACGCTGTGTTAGGAAGATAATCTTCATTACACCACTCCATGATGGATTGTTTTCCTGCGACAGCATGCCCCCGAAGTGTTTCATCCCTCGCTTTAATGACGGATGAGGAAAGTGTAGGAGTGTGTTACAGTGAGCAGCAGAAGAACCCTTTAAAGATCTTTCCATCTTGTGTATTTAGTCCGGTTCTGCATTCCCGATCTGCTCTCCTTCAGAATAAAGAGGAATATAAATATGTATGGTGAGGATTCGGACGTATTTTGTTATCTCTGACCTTTTCCATGACATCACTGACATTTATGCAGCTTTTCGATTCTGTCCGTTCAGCTTGTAAAGAGGTGGAGAAGCTCCGGCGCTGCTCAGCGTCATGAGACGAGAACCAAGATTCTCCATTTTCAGCTGTCAGTCCTGCTCCTGACCTCCTCCTGAACCTTCACAGATACTTTCACACCTCTGTTTACCTGAAAATAGACACTTTCATTTCGTTTCAGACCGACGGCACATCGAGACCCGACGAGTGGAACTTTTTTTTTTTCATTTGACACGTTTCACGTGGATGAAAGTCTGCAAATATTTGATATGTCACTCTGTTGGTGCAGCTCCTCAGACCGCTCGCTTCGACACCAGATATGAGGTTAGAATTATCACTCGCCAGAAACTCGCTGGTGCTTCCCTCCTGCAGACCCGCTGAAGGTTCTGCTTTGTTCCCAGAACCTCTTTTAATCCCTTTTCTTATAGAAAACTTTACCTTAAAGGAATAATAATATATAATACTAATACAGTAATAATACGAAATTTTAGAAAGATTAATTTTGAGGAATAGTTTCCTATTCCACGTCGTCTCCCTAATTTTCGTGTCATAGTTCTTCATCTTTCTAGTTCTAGATTCTTAATTTCTTCCACTCGTAAAAAACTCTTTATTCTCAGAGGTTATCTGGTTTTTCCGATGGGGAACCATTCAGCAGAGTGTTTCCTGATCAGAAAGTGTTTCATGTAGAACCCTTTTTGGATGAACCCATAAAGAACCCTTTATTTCTGAGAATGTAATTTTCCTACTTCTCCTAATTTCTCCTCTACTTCTCCAAGTCCTCCTTGTTTTGTCTAGTTCTAATATTCTAATATTCTTAGTACCCACACTCTCTACAGTTCTAGTTTTGAGGTTCTCATACCCCCCCCCCGGTTCTGGTTTGGTCAGTTCCCACCATTCTACAGTACTGTCTGTCTACACTATACTTTTCTTAATTGTCCGTCTGAGGAAACATAAATGTTCTAGGTAGAACCCTACTTAGGAATGTTTCACTATCAGAAAGCATTCCAAGTAGAACCCTTTAGAAGCTAAGAACCCTTAACTATTCATCCTCTAAAAGTGTAGTTTTATAATGTTGATTTGTGCCTAACAGGAATGTTTTAGTACATTAACCTTATTAGAACCTTAAGTAAAGTATTTAAGAGGTTCTAATAAGGTTCTGCATTAGCTGGATGAATAAACATTAATTAGTGTGTACACAGTTCTGTGTGAAGTTGAATGTAATGTAAAAGGTGGAGTTAATGTTCTCAGGAGTATAAAGACTGTGTTCTTGCGGAACCTGATATAAAATGATGATACTGTGATCCCAGTCAGTGAGAACTGTAAATATACTTTGTGTACAATCCCCGCCTGAGGTTCTAAAAGAGCGGAACTGTCTAATGGCGTCTCTCAGACAATCACGGTTCCGTCTGTAATCACTCCATCAGCCTCGGCGGCTTTGTGGCTGTCACACTGATTAAACCTCGATCCGAGCTCAGCAGGGAACAGCAGCGGCACTTATTTCATCCCTCTGATTCGGTTCCTTAGAACCCAAAGCAAGAGGAAATGCCTCAGGGGGGACACAAAGTGACGGTTCTAGACAGTTCATTTTAACGAGCAACACTTACAGTGAAACTCTTACAGAAAACGAGAGATAAAGCAGACAGGTGCATTTTACTCGTTTATTTTCTGCTGTTTGTCTGGTTCTAATAACTGACACTTGATCAGAACGTGATGATCTGAATGGAACGTTCCACAAGGAATTTAAAACAGACTGTACCAAGTATCAGGACAGGTTCTAGTTGTAAAAGAGAAAATAATAAGCAATAATGTGGACTTTGTACTGCACACTCTTAGAAGAAAGGGTTCTTCGAGGGTTCATTGGATGAATAAGAATAAGACAGACACTGTGTTGTAAGGACCTACCCAGAAACTTACATTTTACTCTCAGAAAAAAGCCATGTTGCTGGTTCTAGCTTTCTGTATGGGTTCTACCTGGGGCTTTAGGGAGCTACATGGAGCCTTTAAGGATTCTGTAAGAGGGACAAACATTTTAGGGCTCTGGATGGAACCTAGAGATTTAACCTGTTACATAGTACACTCTTAGAACAAACCAACAAACCAAAACGAGTTCTCAGGTTCTCCGTCTCAGTGTTCTTCAGTTTGTCATTCTAGAGAACCTTTACTCTATGAGAGAATATTCCAAACAGAACCCATTTAGGAAGCTAAGAACCTATAAATAAAATAAAATACTGTCTTATTGAACAGAATAAGTTCCCATATAATTCATTCATATAAAGAAGGGTTCTTTAAGGGTTCTTTAAGGGTTCTTTAAGGGTACATTGGATAATTAAGGGTTATTAGCTTGCAAAAGAGGAATTCTTGGAATCTTTTCTGAGAGAGAAATACTCTTTCATAGACTTCCACTTAGAAGCTTCAATGGTTCCTTCAAGGCGACAATAAAGAACCTTTATAGAATAAAATGTTTTAAGAATATAACGTTTATAATATTTTCAGCATTTCAGCACACTGTGACAGACGGGAGATTTCCTCCTCAGTGTCTCGCGAGTCAGTCCGAGTCAGAACACGCTAAAGAGAAATCGATGTGTCGGTCAATTAACATGAACACTGACATTTAGCACAAAGGACACGGCGCTGTGGAACCCACACACGCTCCCGACCAGAGCTCTGTTATTTCAGTTCATCATTTTTTTCTTTTTTCAGCTCGAGTTAAATTTGAGTCAGCGCTCCTGAGTCAGCACGGCCCATTTATAACGCGCTGTTCTCAGATCAAGGAGGGGCCGTGTGTATCTCAGCACCTTAAACAGGAACAAAATGGATGGGGTTCTAATAAAAGGTGTTCTTTCACAGAAAGAACACGCTGAAGCGTACAGACGTTTTATTAGCGTATAATTCTGTCACACACGAGTGTGGAGTCGACAAAGCGCCAGGAGGGAAAAACAGCAAAAAGTGCTCTTATTCTCCGGACCGGAAAGTTCTACTAAAACGTGTTTTACTCACAATGTGTTTAACCAGAGAACCCAGAGCTAAATTCAGGATCACGTTCTAATGAGGTTAAAGCTGTTCTGCAAATCTGTAGAACAAAATCTGAACCATCGTTCGTTTTCTAACATCTACATGAACTTCACCTCAATCTCTCTACACCTTCTTTATAAAGTGGGCTGGGCTAACCCTTCTTAATCTTGGGGAACCCTTGAAGGTTCTATGTAGAATCTTACATTTTCTCTTTTAGATAGAGTTCCAGGTAAGAAAAGAACCTTAAACTATCCAAAGACCTCTTAAGGAAGATCCAATCTATCCAATCACACAGCTGATGTCACTTACCCCGCCCACATTCCAGCAAATTAGCACACACACAATTTTGGAATAGAGGTTCCTCAAGGGTTCTTTAAACACTTAAGGGTTCTTCCCTTCTAAAGGAACCCTCAAAGTAAACCCTCTGCTTTACATAGAACAATCAAAGGACCAGCTTTTAGGATTCTGAATATAACCTAATGAGTGTAGATCATTAGTTCCACTGTTCTACACAGAACCTTTAAGGGTTCCCCAAGAGAGATAAACTGAAGACATACAAACATTGTAATACTGTACAGTAATATTTAGGGCTTTAAACTCTATGCAATATTTTTTACCATGAGCTTATTTGGGTTCTTTGGCTAATTACAAGGTTCTACACAGGGTTCAATATGGAACTCCAAAAGTTAAACTGAAGAACTGAGGATTTAGACCTTAGATTTAACTTTTTTTCTTAGAGTGTACAATACAACAGGTTTCAACCCTTAAGGGTTCCCTGTTCGTCCCTCAGGAAGAACCTTCAAAGGTTCTGTGTAAAATCCTACAAAGGGTTTGCAGTAGAAATGTTTTCGGAAACAAATAACCTTTAAATGATTCTTTTTCTAAGAGTCTAGGTTTCATCTGGAGCTCTAAAGGGTTCCTTGGTTTGAACTGGTAAAGGCTCTCTGTAGATCCACACAGGCCCAAGTAGAACCCTTATAGAAATCTAGCACCAGGAACCATCCATGAAGCCTGAGTAACAGTTATTTTTGGTGTGTGTATTTCATAGTGTGTGTATGTGTGTGTGTGTGTGGGATTGTCTGAAGACCTGTCGGTTCTTCATGTCCTGACGTTTCCTCTCCTCCTAGCTGTCAGGTGCGTGAGTGACGTGACGTGACGTGCAGCAGGAGCAGAACCGAGGTGATTGATGACATGATTACAGACACCAGGCTCTGAGGAGGTGCAGCCTGCTTTTAGAAATGATAGAATTAAAATGATAGAATTAAAATGATAGAATTAAAATGGTGTATGGAGAGAAGGATGGAGAACTAAAGAAGTGAGATTCTGGTCACTTGGAGAATTAGAGAACTGGAAGAACACGAGAAGAACCAGGAAACGTGGAATGAACGAGAGCTGGAGACTCTAGCAAAGTAACATTTACACAAAAATCACTCATTCTGATTGAAAGAATTCTTTTAAACTCGCTGATGTCACGCTGTTTAATACGAGCGGAAGTGGGTTTAAACCGACAAACACGTTCAGCTTAAAATGGAAAGAATAGAGAAATAAAAATATCGTGTAGATTTATTACATACTTTTTATTTTCTCTCCTCCACTTTTTTCCCTCTCCATTAATAATCTATAAACAGCCCACAGGAGAACTCGGAGATTAAAAACAAGAAAGGACGCTGAATCTGAGGCTACTAGAAAAACTACGGACAATAACAAAACTACGAAACTAGAACCAGGGACAGTAGGACAGCTAGTAAAGCTAGTAAATCTAGTAAAGCTAGTAAAGCTAGTAAAGCTAGTAAAGTAAGAAATTAGACTTATTAGGAGGATTAAGAGATTTAAAAAAAAAGGAAAGGAAACTAGATGTCTAGCGATCACTGGAAAATCTACACTCCTGGGCAAAAAACAGGCCGAGCCCAAAATGGCAAATATGAAGCTTTTAAAGGTCTTAAGAACAAATCACTGGTGAGGAGATGAGCAGGAATGAAGCAGATGTTCTCCTGAGAGCTCCTGAGCCTCCACTCGCTGGTTTCCTTTCACTGTTTGGGGAAAAGCTAGAAACAGCGAAATTCACTTCTACAGTCTTCTTGTACACAAAATCATCATAATGATTAAAATGTTTGATGTAGAATTCAAACTAACACGTGTCTGGGTGTACAAACTTTTCCATAAATGTCTTCTGGGTTTTTTTTTCTTAAAAGATGAGTGATTATTTGGTTATCTGCTGCACCTGATGCAGCTCATCAAGAGCCACGAGACTTAAACATTTACAGAAATCAGAGGGAAAAGCTTCCAAACTGAGCTCCTTCATCTATCTGCTTCATTCCTGCTCATTTCCTCACCAGTGATCTGTTCTAAAGATCATTAAAAGATGAATGTTTTGTCAGTTTGGGCCCAGGAGTGTAGGAACGTTAGGAATACACTGAAACTAAGAAACGAGGAGAGGAAAAAAAAAACAACAACAAAAAACTAGGAAGCAGGAAAACTCCAAACATCCAGAAAACTCGGGATTTCTACAGAACCAGGAATATTTGGGAATAACAGCAGGAAGAAACTAGAGACAGCAGACATGAGAGAGAAAATGGATGAGAAGAAGAAAAGTAAGAGATTCAGTACAAAAAAAAAGGAAAACTTTCAGAATAAAAAAACTAGAATTAAGACTTTATAATTAGTAGTATTAGTAGTTTGTTTAGTTGTTTAATATATTTAATATATTTTAATGTATTAATGTTTAAAAAAATGTAAGCAGTTAAAACATTTATTTACAGTATATAATTATTCAATTAAGTGAAATTTTTAATTTTAATTTATAGTGTGATTTATTAGTGATTTTACATTAGGGACTCGAATAACAGGACGTGTGTGTGTGTGTTAATCGATCAGTACACACTCTGTTCTCTGTCTCCATCCTTCTCCTTTTATCTGTCCTGCTTTCATCACTTCCTGTCGTGTGATTAGAGAACCCGGACTGTCAGCGGTTCCGTTCTTCACCCTTTTACAGAAGCGGAACGACGGAACGAACTGCAGAACACAACAAGTGCTTATTATTCTTCATGTCTGCCTCGAGGCCTCGTCTGTTTCAGAGCTGCTGGAAAAACAGATATCAAAGTGTCGCAGCTTTCACTCCCCACATCATCACACGGCGTCTCCTGACTGTGAAGTGAAAACGCCACGCCGGACGATTTCGCTCATTTCTCCGCGTTTGTGTCACGGCGTGAAATCGCGGCCGATTCTCACCTGTAGCTGTGTGCTAACGATTCTCCACCTCACGCCTTTTCAGTAATAATCAACCTCCTGTTTTTGTTCATAATCTAATCTTAGTATAAATTATTCATGACGCGAGAAAACAACTTGCGATGCTTTACATTACGTTCCCTAAACAACTAACGCTATTTAACACGCTAACAAACTTTAACTTCACCTTAAACACTACAAGTTCTTATCATTCTAGAAGTCTTTCTAAAATAATATCACTTCACGTATCCATCTGTCATTAGCTACACTTCGCTAATCTGTTTCAGCACAGTTAGCTACAAATGCGCTAAACGCTAGTTTAGATCATCGCAGCTATTAGCTAGCTTAGTTAGCTTTAGTTCATTTTCGCTCGTGTTTTGTACGTTTATTTTTATAGTTGAAATAAATTTACAGGTTTATAATTTTTTTTTACAGATTTTATTATTTGCATTTATACATATACATATTTGCATTTATTTTATACATTGCATTTATTATTTTTTTACTTATTGTACGTAAGGAACTGCTTTGGCTGTGTTAGCTTAGTTACTGTCACAGATCCAAAATGCTAGCTCTAGCTAGGAAGCGCTAGTTTTTAGCGGATTATATAAATTCTTTGCTAAAAGGAAGCCGCAGTATGGATTAGATTAGATGGTATATCTGACTTTTTATTTGTCTTGTGAATGAAGTCAGGATGAAGCCACGCCCCCTTTTACCATCACACACCTCATTCTCCTCCATGTGCGATCTTTGTACTTTTATACTTTAAATAAAATGAAAGGTTTCTAGTTTTGTACTTTAACTTGAGTAAAAAAAGAAGCTGTATTTCAACTTTTAATCTTTTTTTTATAGATTATAGATTTTTATAGATTATAATTTTATAAGATCTCAGAGGATCTAAATCACGAGCAGTTAGCAGGCCTGAGATGTGTATAAAACTCCACAAACTGATTATAAATTGTATATAAATGTCTTTTGTGTTTTTTTTCCCCCAATGCTAACTAAGCTAGCTCCCTTTGTAAAGAGAGAACAGGACAAAGCCACGCCCCTTTTTACCCTCACAGCCCTCGTTCTCCTCGGAGCTAAAATCAGAGCTGACGTTATTGTTCTGTGGTATTGTAGAGGAAGTGCTAAATCTGATGACTTTTCCTCGTCGCTAATCTCTCACGCTCGTCTGTTTCTGAAGAATCTTACTGTGGCTGTGCGTCTTTTCTCTCTCAGACTGTTAGCGCTGACTGTAGACGTTTAATTTCACGCTAACGACACTAAGCCCTCAACATGGCCGCTCCGTCAGCGTCAAATAAAACGTGTTCTTTTATAAACTGACCTTTTCTTAATCTCTCTCCTCAGAGCACAGGCCACAGTTTATCACATTAAAGTCACTCACACTGAAATTCGGCTAATTTTCGGGTCAATAGCGACTCAGTGAGAAGCTCAAAAAAAAAAAAAACAGGAAATGACTTTTAGACGTCTGATGATAAAAACGTTTTCAGCAGGAGATCAAAAAAACGTTTTTTCTCTAGTACATTACATTCATTATTCAATAGAAAGAAAGAAAGAAAGAAAGAAAGAAGCTATTAAATGAATGAATAAATGATTTAGTTAATAAATTAATAAACAGACAAACTAGTAAATAATATTGTTAAGCTACAGATAAAGAAATAAAGAATGAAAGAGAGAAAGAAACAAACAAAGAAATACAGAAAGAAAGAATGTAGTTATTAAGTGAATGAATGAATGAATAAATAATGCAGTTAATGAATAAACAAACAAAAAAACAAACAAACAAACAAGAAAAAAAAGAATGTAGTTATTAAAAGAATGGATTAATGAAAAAATAATGTAATGAATAAACAAACAAACAAACAAGCAAAATGTAGTTAAGCTATAAATAAATGAATGAAGAAAGAACGAAAGTAGTTATTAAATAAATAATGTAGCTAATAAATTAATAAACAAACAAATAAGCAATGAAATAAATAAATAAATAAATAAATTAGTTAAACTAGATGAACAAAAGAAAGAAAGAAAGAAAGAAAGAAATAATTATTCAATGAATGAATGAATGAATGAATAAATAAAGTAGTTAGGTTATGAATAAACAAACAGACAAACAAACAAATAAATAACGTAGTTATGAATGAATGAATAACGTAGTTATGTATGAAGTGGTTATGTTATGAATGAATGAATGAATGAATGAATGGAGAAAGGAAGAAAGAAAAGGTGTATTATTCTAGCGTTCTCAGTGTTGTATGTTTATAAACTCGCACCTTTACAGTTTAATGTATGGACTCCGTGATCGTATTCGGTGTTTATTTGTGCTGTGCTCAGTCTCTGACTGGATAATTAACGCAGTGCGATGATGAAACGCAGCACATATTCCTTTATTTCGCTCCATCTGGCATTTTAATTGAAACATATTAAATTGCTTATGGTAGTGTAACAGCAGCGGTACAAAACTGTCACATCGCATTTAAAATCAGACCTCATGTGCTGAATTTATTCCCCAAATACACGCTGAGTTCTTCATTTATCACTCACACACCGACAAACCTGATCTGAGCACTGCGGCTTGGCACGCCATGCTCGTGGCTTTATATATCAGCAGCTCTAAAACACTCACAATAACAACAACAACATCAACAACAACAACAACATCAACAACAACAACAACAACAACACCTGTAAATTTATAGAAAAATGAAATAAAAGCACGATCTGTATGTATTCTCTTATCACGTCTATGTTTAGTCCTTTAACAGAGAATCTCTAAAACACATTTAAATCAGTGTTAAGTCACATACCATGATGTCATCGTGAACTAGGGGGCGGGGCTTGTTTGATTGACACATCAACAGCCAGAGAGAGAGAGAGAGAGAGAGAGAGAGAGAGAGAGAGAGAGAAGCTCATTTCCACCTTCAGATAAAAGAGATATCTCAGTGAACAATGGCATCAACAGCAATTTATAACAATTAAAAAATATTAGTAAAGCAAAAGGAAAGTGAATTGTTACAGAACTTAACCTGAAGTCAAAAACGTTTAGTTTTGTAGTTATGGAATTATTTTATAAGGAGTCAAAGGGTAACTTTCATCATGATGCTTCCACCACCATGCTTCACAGTGGAGATAAGGCACGTTAGTTCACTCCAAGACACTCCATAAATGTTAAATAAAACATTCTCCGCATCAACAATTCTACATTTTTCTTTGTTAAACATTTTTTAAAATCTTTTTTTAATTACTAGCTGTACATAACGTTCATTGTACACGTCCCTGTGAATGAGCTGTTACTATAGAAACAAAGACGTATCAGAACGAGCGCATTAATATAAACCTGCACTACTGTCAGAGCTGCTGTTATAGAAAACTAATCAACACCTTCTGATTCGAGGATTTAACCACACTGTGGTAAAAACTTTTAATAAAGCAAATGAGAAGTGTTTCATTTATTTACTCAATAATTACTATTAATGAATCAGAATGGGTGGCTCGTTATAATAGGCCCCGCCCCTTTTTCCACTCTGAAAGAGAAACTCTTCTTAAGATAAATATATAGAGACGAACGCACACAACACAGTGCAGTCAGAACAACTTCAATCTGAATTCGTATGTCTCTCGTGTAAATCACGGTAGTTTTTTTTTTACGTTGAAAAGAGTTTGTGTTAGCGTGTAACGTTAGAAAATCATACTTACGTTTATGTTTATAGGTAAGAAACTTTATTCATTTATTACACGTACATGAAAAACAGTGAGGCATTAATTAGTGCGTTAGCTAGGAATGTTAGCTAGCTCTTTTTAAAAAGCTCTGCATTTGTGTCTAAGTGGAAAAACTAATCGTGCGATTATGAGTAAATAAAGACGACGTATACATGACGTACTGCAGGCGATCATTTACACAGAAGCCGCGGTTTATTTACATTTAAGATACGGACCAGTGAGAGGAGCTACAGGGATAAAACGTTACATCACAGTGTGACAGTCTGTTTTTATCACGTGTGTTAAAGAGCCTGCAGTGTATATGTGTGTGTGTGTGTGTGTGTGTGTGTGTGAGTGTATGGAGTGTGTCGCAGAGATGATGTGTGTCACGGCGGTTTCAATTACGGCATGACATCTGGACGAAAAGAGACGCAAACACACTCATCAGTATGCAGGCCGAGCTCACCTGATCATTAATGCGCTTGAGCCGAGCGCCGAGCCAGCTGTCATAAGCAGCACACACACACACACACGCACACACACACACACGCACACACACACACACACACCTGCTGGCCACTTTAATAGTGAGGGGATGTGTTTATCAGTGTGTGGTGTGTGTCTCTACATGAGGCTCCTGTCCTCAGCATTTGGTTAATTGGGAAAAGCAAACAAAACACACACACACACACCATCAGTCGGTAAATGATCGTCTTCACCTTCAGTATCTTAATAACCTGTCTGTGCATGTTCATACACAACACCGACACACGTGACACTTGTACACATGACACTGACACACACACACACACACACAAACATCAAGAACCAACCAGTTAATTTCTCAACGAGCTTCCACCACAAACAGCCGTGTGAGAAATCCTCAGATCAAAGCTGAAATTGCTAACACTTTACAGCAGTGTTTATAAGGCTACATAACACCTACATAAAGCATTCATGACAAGCTCCATAATCCTACATAAACATTTATAAAATCTTCATCAAAAAAGCAGACATAAACCTACATAAACAAAAATCTTATTTCCAACAGGTTTATGACATTAATTTAAATAAACCATCCATATAGTACATGAACAGGGTTAAATCTAGAAGACTGGGGAACCTACTGGGGTTCTACATAGAACCCTATGACAGAGGGTTTCCCTTTCAGAAACGGTTCTAGAACCATTACCCATCCAGAGAGTCTGTAGTGTCATTAACTGAGAGTTTAAGATGTCTGTATTTCTCTTTGACAGATTTTTTAATTCTTTCTGAAACGAATCATTGCCTTAAAACGAGATGTTTGTTTATCGGTTCTGCTCAGAACCTTGAATGTGTATTAACAATGATCTGAAGATCTGAAGTCTGATCACGGCATCTGAAATCTCCACGTTTCAGCTGTGACTGTTTAACAGCCTCTTGTCAGCGCTGTGTGAATTGCTGAGCATTTTCTTATCTCCATCAGTCTTCTCTGGCCTCACGTCGCCTCACGTCGCTCCTTTTGTCACTTCTCTGAAAGAACCGCTGTGTTTCCTGTAGTTAAAGAACACACGGTGGATTTATCAGTCGCAGAACCTGGCAGTGTGGATTAGATGAAGTCGCAGTGTGGAGGAATTTATTCATGCGTGCAGAATAATATAATTAATCTCCGGTGTTCTGTTGGTTCTCTATGAGCATGAGGTTCTCTGTTCTACTGCATGTTTAAACTGTTCTACTCTGTAATAATCAAAAATCTGAACTCTTGTGGGGATCCCTTAAAGGTTCCATATGGAACTGTACACCAGAGTGTTTCCATATCAGCAAGAGTTCCACGTAGAACCTTTTTCGGAATCCTTAATTATCCAATGAACCATTAAAGGACCATAGAGGAATGCTCTTTTTCTCATCTGGAACAATTCTTTGTAGGAAAGGTTCTTTGTTGTCACGCTTAGGGAACACTTTTAGAAGGCTAAGAACCCTTAATTATGTAATTATCTATTCCCTGTTGGTGTGAAACCCATAAATTGCTTCTCTTACTGTCAGAAGTGATATAGCGTGATCACAATATAAATACACTTGTTCCTGGAAAAACCCAGAGTTTGTTCAGCATCATGAAGACCAAGGAGCGATCAAAACAAGTCCAGGACAAAGTTCTATCAATCAGCTTTTCATTAAAAAAAAATCCAGAACTTTGAACATCCAGCTTCCTGTTTCATTGCACATTTAAACATCCTGCTATTAAAAAATGTAAAGAATATGACAGAACCGTGACTCTGCCCAGAGAGCTAAGACCGCTAAGAGTCAGTTAATGAGGGTAAAGAGGGGATTAGTCAGAGACACACCCGAGAAGACAAGGAGAACTCTGAACATGAAGCTACCACCACCATGTTTCACATTTCAGTATTATGGGCTATTTTGTGTAGATTCATGACATGTTCATTTCAGCGAAGTCCATTTCAGTTTTATTACAAAAAGTGGAAAAGTTCAGGGGGGATATTTTTGCATGGTATGATAGATAGATAGATAGATAGATAGATAGATAGATAGATAGATAGATAGATAGATAGATAGATAGAGAGATTCAGCTGGAAAGCGAGGTGGTGATGTACATAATGGTGCTGTTCCCTGAGAACCCAGAGAATTTTCTTCTCCACAGCAGAGTCTGAGAGCTCGCTGAGAGCTCACTAACCCAAAAACGTCAGAAATAAAAGACATTTTTTTGCTGGGAGACATGCGGGCTGTCAGACAGAGGCGAGAACCGAGCTGAGTGACAGTTTGTTTTCGCGGATTTACAGATCGAGACTGGAGTGTTTGGGATTAACATCAACTCCTCCCTAAAAACGTTTCAGTTCTCCTGATTATCTCCGTCTCTCAGCCAAGTCCTCACAATAACGCTTTCCTAAACACACGCCTGGAAAATAAGTGCTAATAAATGGCTAGCGGACGACGGACCTGCTGTTCTCACAGCCGCAGGAAGGGAAATGTCCGTTATGGACAAGAATTAAAGCATCGTTCGTTTTAGAAAACAAAAGAGAAATCGCAAACATTCTATATGATCCATGTGTCATATAATAAAGCCAACCTGAAGAACATCTAAATCTAAAGTCAGAATCCAAGCTGGAACCAGAATTAGAAACAAATCCATAAAAAGAACAGCAAGTGCAGAAGCATAACTACATTCAGTGTTAAAGTCATAAACAGAACCATGAACCATGACCAGGAACCAGAACAGGAGGATGAACATCCAGAAACAGAACCAAAGCCATATCAAAAATTGAAACAACCAGAGCCTGAAACAAACAACCTGAGCAGAACCACAAATAATGGCTGCTACACTGGAACTTCAGCCCAAGGAACAGAATAAGAACCAGAATCAGAACCAGAAGTAGAACTGGGTTAAGTAGTAGAACCAAAACAACCAAAACAGTCAGTTTGGTGATTTGCTGATGTCATGTTGTAGATCCTGTGTTTGCTGCTAAAGAATTTTCCCCATGTTCCCTGTCTCACTCTGAAAGAACCCTGAGAGTCATGATTATGGGTTCTGCTGTCAGATGTTGACCAGATGGACGAAACCTTCACGGACTTCATTAAGTTCTCAAAGCTGTTTATATGACAGGAATTTATCCGACCAAATCCCAGATCAGGAATTAGTTTTAGTTCTGGTTCTGGATTCTGATTTGGTCTATCTGGTCTTTGGGTTGTAATTTGTCTGGTTCTGCTGATGGTTTTGATTCTGTTTTTTGTTCTAATTCTGGTTCTGGTTGTTGTTTTTCATTTACATTCTGGCCTTGGTTCTGGTTCTGTTATTATTCTTCGTTATATTGTGCAGGTTCTGCTTCTGGTTCCAGTTCTGGTTTTGGATGTAATTTTGTTTTTGGTTCTGCTTCTGGTTGTAGTTCTTGTTCTAGTTCTCTGTGAATTCTTATTGAATTAGCAGAAAAGTGTTTCATTTGGAGGTTTGTCTTTTCAGCTGAAGTTTATTTATTTAATTTTGTTGAATTTTTTAATGTCATTGTTTGCTCATATCAGAGCATTGGAATTTCAGCATGTTAAGAAAAATCCTCCAGTTGCTCATCAGAATTCCTCTGAAGTTTGAGGAGATTTTCAGCTCTTAGTTGGAAATGAGAGCAGTGAGAGCGTGATTCGCGGTGTGGAGGACCGAGGGGTCGATGGGCGCTCTTACTTTGTGCTCTGTGTCAGAGGTTGTAGAGAAGAGAACCCGTCTAATCAGCCTGAGTGGAGCCTCTTAAATGTCGTTGTTTATCTCCGTGATTACAGACTTGTCCCTCAGCCTCTAATCTTTACTCCGTGTCCCCGAACCCGGTTCCTCTCTTCATTCCGCTCATGCATGGCTCCTCCGAGTCTAATTCACCTTAATTCACTTACTCTTTAAGATTTATTTCTCTTTTACTTATTGATTTCTTCTTTAAAAGGTTATGCGAGGTCGAGCCACCATTATACGCCATTATACAACTTTCGTCTTTTCAGTGCCAGCGAGTCCAAATGTCCCGGTTCCAAGGACTTATTTTTCTAAAACAAAACTCCATCATTCAGCGACGTAGGGAACCGTCTCGGCATTAAATAACGGCTTCTTGAATGAGAAAGAGAAATGGAGGAGAATGTTGTCGTGGTAATGGACTCAGACGTTTGGACTGTACGTGTCCTGATAATTAGACTGAAAGTGAAAATAAGATTATTTTATTATAGAAATTATTCCATAATATAATTACAGCTGGGTTTAGCATGTGTTTTATAAATCATAAAAAAAAACAGACATTGATGTCCAGCTCATTATCTACACTACAATAGTCTATGCTCTAATAAAATAAATAAAATAAAATCCATTTTTTAATCTTATCCTTATTGATTTTATCCGGCCTGGATCGTCTCTCAAATGCAGCATGTCTCAAATTCATAACTGACTGATATTATAATATTAAGCAGTTTTATTACTATTTATTATTTATTATTTATTATTTTATTTTAGTTCAACTACAATTACTACCAGAAACACGACAAAACCCGAGTCAGAACCAAACTCAGAACAGGAACTGGAACAGGAATGAAAAACCAAGGAAAGAGGGTGATGGTTTTGGCAGAACTACAAACAGGTACAGTCATAGAGAGATCCAAAATAACCACAGACAGAACTAGAACTACCATTAGATCAGGAGCCAGAACCAGAACTGCAAGACTTCCAGTTTAAAGAAGAACAAAAGAAGAACCAGGAGGAGAACCAGAAACAGAACAAAACTATAATCAGAGATTAAACCATAGTGGGTTTAAAGGATGAACTCCAGATAAAACCAGCATCTGAAGGAGAACTATAATAAGAACCAGAACCTTCAGTACATACGGAGTTAACCCAGTGTTCTAGAGCATAAAGATTCTCTCTTTTTTATATTGAAAACTCTTTGGGGTTCTTTAAAATTCAGTGTAGGATTCTATAACAGAGGGTTTCATATTTATTAAAGGTTCTAAGTTGGAAAGCCAGAACTCTTAACCGTCCAGTGAATCAATGAGGAACCTTTTGGTCTTCTTCTGGTTCTCGTGCTACTCCTGGTAGTAGATTCTATAGCTGTATTGTTCTTGGTTCTCCATGTGTAAGTGAATCCCCTGTGCTGGTTCTCTGATGGGTTTAATCCATTACAGTGTGCAGGGCAAGAATGTGAATCACATCTTCTGGAACTGTTTATTGATTCACCTGATCAAATGCAGGTTCTTCTTCCATAACGTTCTATTAAACCTCAGAGATTGTGCTTTATGTTTAATTCCGTCCTGTCACAGGAACCGCACTCATGCATCATGCTGGGTTCCTCTGCATAATGAAGACATCATCGTTAAGCCTGTGTGTATAATGCATTCAGGATTGTACTCTACGGATCACTGAGCGCCGGTTCCCCTGAAGGTCTGCTCACTTTATCAGCTTTCTGTGTAAAATATCTGCGTCTCCTTGTGAAGCCCGAGGTCGTTCCTCTGTGTGTGACTTTATCACAGGTGTTCTAACGGTGTGATCTGGACAAGCACCACCTGCTCACCTGTATGGCCGGCGCTGCTTAGAACCGCATCTCCTGCATCTCAATGCTGCATGTCTCCTTATTTATTCTGTTCTCAAAAACCCTGAATATAAAACAGATGTAAAAAGATGTGCTGATGTAACCCGGTTTGTCTCCAGGTGGCTGTGTGAGATCTACTACCAGGAGTAGAACTAGAACCAGAACAAGACTTGCTCTCTTAAAAATAAGGCTCCCCAAAGAATCATTACATAATTAATGATTTTAAAACTTTAAGAGCATTTAGAAGCAGATTAAGAGCCAGAACCAGATGGAGAACAGCAAGTGGAACTTACACCAGGGTTCTATAGATAGTTAAAAATGATTCCTCAAAGATTCATTGGAATTTTAACGGTTCTTTTAAATAAATCCTGCTAAAAATCTTTAATGAAAGCAGAAACCTCTGTTAATGTATTCTGAATATAATCTTTAAGTGACAAACTAAAGAATCCTTTATGATGCTAAATGAAAGCAAAACTTTAGAACCAAGTAGAATAAGATCGAGATAGGCAACTAGAGAACAGTATGCTGAACATAAAACAGAACCCAGGGGTTAAACAAGAAGCAGAATAAGAACCAGAACCAGACAGCAGACAAGAAACAGAACCTAAACCAGAACCTACATCCTAAGGTTCTTTAGATAGTTACAAAAAGTAAAAAAAGATTCATTTGATGGTTAACAGTTCTGGCTATCCTCCCAAGAACCCTTTATGAATATGGAAACTCTCTGTTATAGGGTTCCACATACAATTTTTAAAAGACAAGCTGAAGAACCCCTCATGGTGCTAAATGAAAGCATGTTTACGAGTTTATAACAGTAATAAGAAGCTTAATAAGAACCAGAACTGGTGAAAAAGTACACTCTTTAGATGGTTCTTTAGATAGTTTTAAAACGTTCTTCATGGATTCATAGGATGTTTAACTATTCTAGCGTACTAAAATAGTCCCAGGGTGTTTAATGAATCGGGTTCTTGCATTTTGCAACAGAACCTAAACCAGAACTGTTTTTTACGAAAACTGTTTGTGTCGAAAAAAATGCCCTTTAGATTTTAGGGTTATGGCCAGTCTAAATCCTTCCACTTTTCCCCCTGATGAAGTGCTTTGTTGTGTTGCAGTGTGTTTTGGGTCGTTGTCTTGCTGCATGATGAA
>CM075027.1:555341-570852 GCA_037576675.1 Pangasius sanitwongsei
CAGTCTTCACAGGAGAAACCCAGAGCTCAAACCCAGAGCAGACATTCAGAGAGATTAATTCTTTAAACAATCAATCTAACAGGACACACCTGGGCAACAAGAAACAACTGTAAGTCACATGTTCCAGTATTTTTGATCACTTCAAAAGGTGACATGTACTAAGTTTAACATGTCTAGGTGTAAATATCAGGAAATTAAAGCTGAAATTCTGATCTATTGTCTCATGTTCATCTTTTGATCTCAAACACAAATGTCTTCAGTGTAGCAAAAACAAAAGACCTGGCCTCCAGTACTTTCGGAGAGGACTGTACATCATATTAGGTGAAGGAGATTAGCTAGCATCACTGTGATTGAATGGAGAGAAAGTTGCCCCACCCTCCCAGAGATCAGGACAGTTAAAACACATGAGTTTCTATCTACAAAGATCCACAGAAGTACATTATATACAATAAGCAAACATACATGACGTCCGTATGAACTTTATTTTGTGTCTCACAGTGTTTCTGTGTGTTTTCAACTCTACACTCGACTCCTTGTCTCTCTCTCTCTCCGCATCTCAGGGCGACATCTGATCCTCTCCATTATTGATGCTGTTCCTGGCTTGTTATGGATAATAAAAAAGACCCGTTCATCAAGCCACTTCCATTCATTTATCATCTCGTCCTCCATCCCTCTGTAGCCATTATACTGAAGGCACGTCTTATTTACTTTCGTAGGGAGACATCCGATTAATTTTAGCAGCCGGAGATGGAATTGGTCCAGCCGCCGCACTGAATGGCACCTGAGGAGAAATTATTATTAATTCACCACAGAAAGGAAATTAGAAATTAGGAAGTGAGCTTTGGGGTTTTTTTATATACACGTCACCTGTGTGCAAAGTCATACCTTAATCATCAATATAACACTCATCATCATCATCATCATCCTCATCCTCATCTAAAACACTTCAGGATCAGGAATGGGCTGAGGAGATGTTTAGAAACTGGATGGAGGGATGCGTTCATGGATTGATGGATATTGATGGATGAATAGACAAGGAAGGTGTCTATTTTTATCCGATCAGCATCTTTCCTTTTTTCCATCTCCGTTGTCAGATCCGCAGGTCACCCGACCTCCTGAAGTGATTTCTGCGTAATGGCCGGGCACTGAAGGTGACGCGCAGGTCAGCGCTGGAGAGAAAATACAGTAATGGTGACAGGCTCGGTCATGCGTGAACATGCGATGGCTTTATCCTCCGAAAAACCACAACAAGACAGGAGTCTAAGACGGAGGGAAGACACCACATTCACATGAAATGCTGGATAAAAACAGCTGCAAAAAAGATAAAATACAAACTATGTCTTTTATTATGTCTTTGTGAAGATTGGTTTATTTTTTGATTTAAGTTCTATTCTCCACTTATACCTCAGCAATTTAGCAACCACTGCAATTTTTATTTATTAGAACAACACATCATTATTTTAATCCATTTATCACATTTAATGTTGTGGAACGTCAGTGAAACGAGTTAGTTCCTGTTGTCACTTACGTTATAGCAGCTACAAACAATCGTTCCCTCACTACCTTCTCTTTTTTCTCTCTCTTGAAGTTAATAAGACAAAAACGCAGCTTGTTACCGAGAAACCGCAAAGAAGCGTAAACTCCTCTGTCCTGAAGATGTCGGAAAACTTACAGTTACAGCTTCACCTCTGACTGTTACAAAGCGCTGACACTGGAGACTCCTTCCATCAATGATACATAAACACATTTCTACTCACAAAATATCAACACATTTTTATGTGGATTGTCTGCTGTTTACGTCCCTGTGAATGAGCTGTTGCTATAGAAACACTAACGTATTAGAACGAGCGCATTAATATAAACCTGCGCTACTGTCAGAGCTGCTGTTATAGAAAACTCATCAACACCTTCTGACCAATCAGAATGCAGATCTGAACAGCGGTGTTTAATGAAATGTAATGTATTTGAATTGATTAGTTATTAGTATGGGTTGAAGATAATCACAGAGTGAACGTATCGTATCGTTCCACCTCCTCCTCATCACTCAGGCTCTTTACTATCAGGATCTGAGAGATGACCTGATGTTCATTTTTTTCTTGGCATCTTGTTGAAACACAGCAGCCTGAGACGGAGTGAGCAGATTGTTTATCAGGTGTGTTTTTTGTCATGCAGATGGTGTGTGTGTGTGTATGTGTGTGAGTGAGAGAGAGAGAGAGAGAGAGAGTGTGTGTGATTGCTGTACTTCTTGGCCTTCATTTTCTCTTTTCACTTACAAATGGACAGAAAAGCACTCAGGTGTGTGACTACGCCATCGTATTCATCTTTTCCACATCATCAGGCTTCTTCGCCTCTTTATCTCAAGCCTTCATCTCGCTTCTTCATCACACTTCTTCATCTCACACTATAGCAGCGACTGGGTTTTACATTAATGGAATAAAGGAGACGGAAAATCAGCTCTTTGCTCTGCATTTACTGTTTGGTGAGCTGAAGGTTTATTGTCATGGTGGCGAAAAGAACAAGAAGAGTCGTGGCTCAGACGTTGATGGAGTCCATGTTGACTTTCAGAGAATCAGGACGAGAAGAACTCAAGTATAGGAAAAAAACATAAAAGGACAAAATCTTAAAACATGGATGTGATTTAAAGCTAGAACACTAAAGCACTCGAGACGCAACTGCAGCATGAATGCACATAAAATAGCTCATAATACTGAAGTGGAGGAAATCAATATAACTTGAAAAATCTTTTTTTTTTCCTGTTTGGACTGTGCTTGTGTTCATTACACTCCCGGTTCAGCCACTGGTTTAGCTTAGCCTGACTATTAGCCTGACTGTTAGCCTGACTGTTAGCCTGACTGTTAGCCTGACTATTAGCCTGACTGTTAGCCTGACTGTTAGTTCAGCGGGGAACAGAACAAGTTTTCCCAGAACTCCGTAATGACATTTTCACTGTCCATTCAGGTCTACTACAACATGTACTAAAAAATCCTGAGAAAGTGCAAAAAATACACTCTGTTAAACACCAAACACACTCTGCCAAACACCAAACACTCTGTTAAACACCAAACACACTCTGCCAAACACCAAACACTCTGTTAAACACCAAACACTCTGTTAAACACCAAACACACTGGGGATAAAAACTAAACACACTCTGTTAAACACCAAACACACTGTTGAACACCAAACACACTGTTAAACACCAAACACACTCTGTTAAACATTAAACATGCACAGTTAAACATGAAACACACTGTTAAACACCAAACACACTGTTAAACACCAAACACACTCTGTCCGACGTCGACTATCACTGTCAGGGAAGATTCACCCAGAACGTTTCCGAAGTATTGGCTTCAGGAATAAGGAGGATAAATTTATTCTTTAAATCAATGAATCCTAAAAAACTCCACTTCCTGTTGTCAAGTAAACATTACTCACCATAAAATAATGCACTATATATTGTATAAGGAAGGCTGATGTGATGTCATTGGTCACATGATGAGCATCATGACATCACTACAATCCTGACATTAACTCGGTTACTCAGTGTTTATTCATACGTGCTTATAAACATTCGCTGTAACGTGCTAGTGAAAGCGTTAGCCATCGCAGCGACTCGGCTGCACGGAGAACATTCTCTTTTCTGAAATTCCTCTTTATTTTCCTCCTCCTCTCCGTCTCAGAGACGAGCCTCTCGCACACCGTGAGCCGCTCATTGTTTGAGATTACAGGCCAGACGGGATTCAGACTCCAACGCTCGCTCGGCACTAATTATACATTCAGCAGCCGCGCTCAGCTGCATATCAAATGAAAATGAGGGCTCTTTATGGGCGGCGTGCTAATGCTAATTTAAACTCCTCTTGCCTTTAAGAGCCTGAAGGACATGAGCGGCTCCTTTACAAGCCAAGATGGCGAGACAATCACATCGCAATTAAACCGCCACACTTTAGACGAGCCATTAAACCAGACCACGGCGCGGGAGTGAGACTTCTTTACAGTACAGCATAAAGAAGATGAAAATAGTCACACTCGGAGTCGTGTCGTGTCTCATCGCTGCGGGAACGGGTCTTTAAATTATATACTAATACGCCAGTTTTATTTTCACAGCTCTCACTTATTCATTAAAAACTGATGAAATTCTGATAAAAACAAAGGTTTAAAAGGGATTTAATCCTGTTCAGGATCCTGATGATAAGTGAGAGTGGAAATAATTACAGATTAGGGGCTGGACTTTAGGGTGAAGAGTTAAGAGCTACGGTTATTATTATTATTATTATTATTATTATTATGAAGAAAAATAAAATTCAAACACAATCACAAATTAAAGTACATGGCCAAAATTTAAAAAAATGAAAAAAAAGAAGAAAAATGAAGAAAGAATACATAATAAAAATACATCATAAAAAAATTAAAAATGAAGAAATAATAACAAATAGAATATATATAATATTATTATTTATTTTATATTGTTTAATTTTTATTATTTGTGTGTGTGTGTGTGTGTGTGTGTTCCTTCTTTTCGACTCAAAGCCTAAAACGGACTAAAATAACTAAAAGCCATTAGTGAATATTATTCTGAATAAATTTGCATTCTTCCACATAAACACAGAACAGTGTAGGAGTAACAATAACAGCTATATCTACTGACTTTAACATAAAATTAAATTAAATATTTCTTTGTATAATGAGAGTTTAGTTTGCATAATTGTGATATTTATCTTGCACATATTGTAAATAAATAAATAAATGATGTATAGTACAGTAGAGACGGAGTCTGTGATGTGAACAGAAGCGTTCGCTTTGTGCTCATGTGTTAATGAGAGTAAATGAATCCTGAAAGAGTGTGTATGAGAATCAGTGTAGCGTTACAGAGGACACAGAGAGCGGACGAAGTCACACACACACACACACACACACACACACACACACACACACACACACACACACACTTTGACTCATTTACATAATGCAATAGCTGCAAATAGTGAGTTACTTCAACCATCTCAAAGATGATTATTTTCCTCTAACGGCACGTCCCCAAGTGATTTCTTCCTCTGACACCACAGCAATTTACCAACAGTTACAATTTTATAGTTTTATCCGTTTACAGTTACATCTGATGTTTGTCAAACAAGTTAGTTCCTGTTGTCACTTACATTATAGCAGCTATAAACACTCGTTCCCTCACCAGCCTCTCTGTATTCTCTCTCTTCAATTAATAAGACAAAAAAAAAACCGCAGCTTGTTACTCATGTTACTGAGAAACCGCAAAGAAGCGTAAACTCCTCCGTCCTGAAGATGTCAGAAAACGTAAAGTTACAGCTTCACCTCTGACTGTTACAAAGCGTTGGCACTGGAGACTCCTTCCATACATGTTACATAAACACATTTTAATGTGGAGCGTCCGCTGTTCACGTCCCTGTGAATGAGCGGTTACTATGGAAACGATAACGTATTAGAACGTGTGCATTAATATAAACCTGCGCTACAGTCAGAGCTGCTGTTATAGAAAACTAATCAACACCTTCTGACGAAGCTGATTGTAAATATGTGTTAATACTCACATTTTTTCATACAAACATTTTTTATTTAATTTTTGGATGTTGCACATTACACAGTTCACATAATTGACTAAAAAGTGAGATTAATTACTGAGTTTGTGTTGAAAAAAATATGCAGTTGCTCTAATAAATGTTTTTGGTTATTAACAAGAAGAAAATGAAAATATAACAAAAAATAAAATTAATCTGGAATTATCAGGCCTTTAAAGGGTTAAACGATATTCCTTCTGAATCCTCACGCTGGTTTTGGAATGTTTATACGATATTTAATGTCAGACAGGAAGTCATGCCTCGTCCTTTTAAGGAAAAGAAACCAGTAGATTTGTTTAAAAGTGTATATTTTAACGTTGTCACTGACGTGCTGGCGTCTCCGTCTTCAGCGTCGCTCACATTCCTGAGAGTTTCACTTCACGGGAGAGTTAAAAGTGTAGAATAACAGATGAAGGCGATGGCGTTTGGCCTTTCCCAGGCCTCCACGTCTTCATTTCTCCTCCCAGAAGGCCATGCTTAACGTTTTATTTGGACGACGTCCTGCAGGAAAAACATTCAGCACAGAAGTTTTCAGGAAACGGCGGCAGCTGAGCTCCATTAGGGAAATTGTGAACAATCCTGCGCTGTCAGGTACGATTACGCTCCGGGTCGGGCTCAGGGAGAAATGTATAATATATAATATTTAAAGCTCAGCGTTGTGGTTCAGGTTCACTTCCTGACAGCGCAGGAAACAGGAAGTCGCCTATAAAAGGGTAAAATTCCCGAGACGATGTCCAGTAGGACAATAAGAGCTGTGATGCCTTTTATGGGAGAGTGTGCGGGTCTCTCACGAACACACGCACTATTTCTTTAAACATCTCGCTTTATATCAATCACTTTTATTAACGCTTCACTCACGTGTATTTATTTAAGCTGCATGACTTCGGGGTTTTATTGGCCCCCGGGCCGTGACCCCGAGTGAACTCACATGTAGAGAGTTATTGTGGTCAGTGTTCACCTTTCGTTTGGCTCTCGAGCTGCTTTTATTGAGGAATAAAGAAAGGAATGAATTGAGAAAACTCTTAGAAGCTAAAGAGCAAACCGAACAACGGAAGCCTTTGTAAAGGAATATTTTAGCTGTGTTTATTTAAAATTTATTAACACGGTCCAGAAAGCGTGTCTGTCAGAAAACGTCTGGTTTTTACGAGTCAGCTGAAGTTTAAAATATTTCATTCATTAGCGTATACACTAGGCTTATTGTGTGTACAGACTTTACTTTAATGTCTTTCTGACAGTTAGATACTTCTGACCTTCCTGCCACACTTCTCGATTTTATACATAATAGACTTTTTGTTCTTTAGTATCATTTAGGTTTTAGCTTTACTAAAAACTTTACATGACAAATTACAAAAGAAAAGCAGAATTTAAAAAAAAGGAGAGAAAATATAAATAAGTTGCACAAAAAAACATAAATAAAGAAAGGAAGAGAACAAAAACATACAAAAAGGATAAATTAATACAATCCAGAAGGAAATTGCAAGGGAGGTGTGAGGACTTTTAGGCCATACTCTCTTAGTTCTTCTTTTTCCTTTCTTTTTTTAAGAACCTGGTTCCATCAGTCGGAAGGCAGTGAGCGTGGTGCTGGAGGGAAGGGAAACCCAGCAGGCTCCTAATGGAGAATGATATATTGAACGTCTCAGTGTCGCTGTTGGCCCTCGGCCGCTGTCCTAATCGAGCACCTGGTGCTTCTGAGAGGAAGGTAATATGATATAAATTGATACGGTGGCAGCCGAATGAAGCGGTGCCAGGCTCCCTGTAGAGAAAAGGCCAGATGCTGAGGATCGCAGGAGAGCGAGAGGTGACGGGTTCGAGTTCGAAACCTGAGAGGTGGGCCAAAGAGTTGGCTGGCTGCTCATTCTGTGCTGGAGTTTCCAGGTTTTATTAGGACGTACAGCTTCCTGGGTGGATGAAGAGCCGAGAAACACGGAAAGAAAAAAAAAAATCATCAAGTGAGAAAAACCGAGGCTTCCTGCTGACCGAGCTGTACCTGACTCACATCCACTACTGAGCTTCAGCAGTGAGCTTCTCCAAGAGCTTTTTCACATCAATTTCTTGGTAACAAGACTGGAATGGATATGCTAAAATTTTCTAAGAATGATTCAGCCAAAGTCCGACGAGTGTCCAAGTTTGACTGGACCCAGAATTGAGTCTTGCCGCTGTCATGATGTTCGCTGTCCTGTTATGATTTATAATAATTTAAAGTCCACTGCTGCACAGTCCATGCTGCCATTTGGTAAACAGACCATTATGGATGGATGAAAACCCTTAAAACACACATAAACGAGTGAAAACCTGGCATTTTCCGCTAAGCGAGGCATGATGATGGCTGTCCTGTGACTCATGCAACATCAGCTGCCATACTGTGCTTTCCATCCAGCTGTTTTTAAGCAAAAGTTGAACATGCACACATAGGAACCTGAATAGTTAGTGTTAAATTCATAAACCTTTTGTGCACTTCTCAGAATTGTATAAAACAGTATAAAGCTCGAGGTTAAAGGGATGGTTAGCAAACACACCATATTTTATCACTTAATTAATTCCAAATCAAATAAAATCCTAACCTCGTCCTTGCTTATTTCAGTTCACATTCATTCACTGTTATGTTTTTTTTTAAACTTGCATGGCCATGAATCAGTTTACAATCCGTTTGTTTCGTTTATTACAAAACTGTATTCATTCATACACCAGCTTCTTTACATACATCCACAATAGGTTTATACTTATAGATAATCAGATTTACAGCAAATATGCACTTTATACACCTCACTACTGTCTTGTGTCATGTTTTTATGTGTTTTCTAAAAACAGACAGAACAACATCGACTGTCCCCAGGAGTTATTTCAGTGTCCTCACTTCACAGACATTAACGTACATTCAGGTGTTGCTTCCCTTTATAAAAATTAATGAATCCAATAAATACTGATGTGGATTGGACAGTTGGCTGCTACACTGTTTCCTGACACGTCCAGTGGGATATATGCTGCATTTAACCAGAGGTTGTAACTTGTAATTCCAGATCTGCAATCAGGAAAAAACAAAGGAAAACACCCCCTCAAGTCGGAATTCCTACCTGGGAACTCGGGATGGTCTCCTTAACTCCGAGTTCAGCCGAGTTCAGCGAGTGACCTCAGATCAACATGGCCGCTCGCAGCATCAGCAGAAAACAAAGCAGCACGTCTTACCTTTAAATAAGTTATATTGTATAAACACATATTACCTTTAAAAAAAGCATTTTATAATTAACCTACATTTATTTCCTAACTTACTGATATACAACAAAAAACCCTACACTCTTAATATCTTTGTAGTTGCAGCATATATATAAGATGATGACCAAAATGTACCATTATACCTTCTAAATACCGAAAGAAAATGGTCGTGATAGTATAAATGTAATTTATTTACAGAAAAAGCAAATATGTAACTGGTTGATTAACCCAAACAAAACTAACTGTGAACAGATGTCAAAATACATCTTGCACATCGCCTTACTCGTCAAGTTTTATGATTACAGACATGTTCACTTGTTAAATCTATAACACTGACAATACATCACAGTTAGCTAGATAGCCTGTTGCTAACAAAAGATGAACATGGAGGCACTTTGTAGCCTAGTTTGAATGCACGGCGGTAAAAACACTTTTACACTTACATTTACATTTATTCATTTAGCACACGCTTTTTATCCAAAGCGATTTACAAACGAGGAAATAAGCAAAAATCAAGAAAAGTGATATATCAAGCAGAGAACAATACAAATAGTGCTACCATACAAGATTTTTAATTGAGTGCTAGAGGAGCAAAGCGTACAGAGTAGAGGTGTAAGAGCCAGTGTAAATGCAGATTTTTTTTAGGGGTTAGTTAAGTGTTCGTGCTTCTTTAGCTGTTTGTTGAAGATAGTGACGGATTCTGCTGTCTGGATTGAGGTTGGAAGTTCAAACAGTCAGTTTGAACGTTCTGGAAAGGGAGCTCATGCCTCTCGGAGTAGGCACTACAGTACCAGGCATCGGTCGTTAACTGATCACAGGTTGCCGGAGGGAACATAAACCTCGTGGAGGTGATGATCCAGACAAGGTCTTGTACCTGAGCATCAAGGCCTTGAATCTTGAATCATCTGAAGAGGTTTGATGGAGCTGGCGGGCAGGCCGGGAGTAGTGTGTTGCAGTAGCCCAGTTCTGAACTAATATAGTTATGGTGAGTCCCAATGTCTTGTGTGGGTTTTCACTTGTTTTAGACCAAATGTTGAAGTGGTGCGTCGTAAAACCCGAAGAGAAGCACTACACATTCAAATAATATCAAGTTCAACCCAAGAAAGTCAGCTGTAGTTCTCACTCACTTCCAGTTAGCGCTTTATCCTGGTCAGAGGCACGGTGAATCCGGTGGATTTATCTCATCCAGTCTACCTACTGGCATGTTTTGGGAGGTGGGAGGGAACCAGAGAACCCTGAGGAAACCCATAGACACATGAAGAGAACATGTGGAACTCCTCTGTGGAAACCCGAGCTCAGGATCAAACCCAAGACCGTGGAGTTGTGAGGCAGCAGCACTGCACCACCACGCCGCCCGTCAGCTGTAGTTTTTAATCGTATACATCTTCCTATCTGGAAGACGACTCAAACCTAATCCTGTGTTTTATTCTGTCTCACATCACTGAAAAAATGCTGTACACCAATAAGAACATTCCTATTCTTAGTTTACTGCTGGTTACTTCCTGCTAGCACCATTGTCCTTCACTCAAACTGATGCTAATCACCACGTCACTTCACTTCTCATGCACATGAAGCTAAATTCCACCCACCTTTCTGCACCCCTCACATCACTCGCTTCACATCACCAGCAGTTATGATTTTTAAGCCTTCTGTCACTGTAGATCACCAGCTGTCATTAAAAATGAATGTCTTCTGGCTGGTTTAACGTGTCGCTGCTGGTGTGAACACATGCTAACCTACAGATTCTAGTGAAATATTTGCTGAGTTAGTCATGATTCTGGCCGTTCTGTGGCATATGGACTGCACCTGACTCATGCAACACTAAGTAACATTTGACTTTTGTACATTTTCTGTTAACTGTAATGTTGTTTCTGTCCATGCGATTGTTACAAATGCTGAATTTACATACATAAGAACCTGAATACAAAGACCAGCAATTCTGAGAAATGCCTAATTATCTGGTTTCACCCACTCGACGTGAGAGGCGTGGGCTGGAGTCAGCAGGCTGCTCGTTCTGTTTTTATGGTAATCACAGACTCCTGGATGGAGGAAAAGGCTATAAACACAGGGAAATACTGTGAGTGGAATACGGAGGTTTCTTCCAAACTGAGTCATGATGCTGGATGTTATGGACTCGACTCCGCGTAACATTTGGCTGTGGTGAATCTCCGCCTATAGTGGTGTTCCGCACCATCTGGTGTTATTTCACCGCGTGTATTTATCTGTCTTTTAATCTTCATTCTCTTGGAAGTGAGACAGAATGCCATCTCAGGAATCCACATGTATTAAGGAGCTTGTCAGCAAAGCAGTGGGATGTAGCTGAATGTATGATTATGCAAACTAGTCATGGAGATAATTGAGAAGTTTACAGTCTTGAGGCATAAAGACGTACTCACGTTGCCACATGAATTATACCAGTAGCCTGCATCACCCTTATCGCCAGTTCCCATTAAATCATTAACAGGATGTGTTAAGTATGACATTCCTACAGTTCATGACATGAGTTCTGGATTGTAATTGGTCAGAAGGTGTTGATTACTTTTCTGTAACAGCAGTTCTGACAATAGTGCAGGTTTACATTAATGCACTCGCTCTAATACGTCATCGTTTCTATAGTCACGTGTACAGCGGATGCTTCGTACAAACAGATTAAAAAGTGTGTGTAATCCTTACACATAAGTGTGTAATCCTTACATATCAGGATGTGTCAGTGATTTCGCCTGCGGTAGAAATGTGTGTAGATAGTTTTCTTTGTTTTATTTCTAACTCACACGCTCATACATGCACTCTCATAATCCCAGAACAACACGAGGGGAAATTCTTCACACGCTTTCTGGTTGTACACAAGGGTTTGAAAAAGTCTAGAACCAAGTTTGTATTTTTTTTTTTAATGAAAAGCAATTTCTAATTTAAAACTGAGACATTCATTTGAAGTTAAATATCACATTCGTACAATATTTGCTTTATTGTGTGTAAATTGTTGTTGTAATGGTGCATATTTAATTGAAATTGTCTCAGTGTTTGATGGCTGATGAAATGAATGCAGGTCTTTGCAGTGGACTCAGTATAAAACAGTGTGTGTCTGAGTGGCAGGTAGTCGCCCGACTGCACACGCCATTTGCTTTGGGGAATTCTATAAAAAGAAAACACAGCCGGTGAAAGGATTTTTTGTTCTCTCTTTTCTCAGGCCGAGAGAGAAAGCGAGTGAGAGCGTATTCGTTTATTCGCACCCTGGGGACGTCTCCGACTTGACAGCTCACTCCTACAAACGAGGCCGAACGCCAAGTCCACTCAGCAGCTCGCTCCCTCTTTCCGTCCTCCCTTCCCTCCTTTTCCTCCAACAAATAGGGTTGCATCTAGGACACAAGCGCTCTCTGGCAGTTTGACTGGAGATCAATAACAGCAACGAGGACAATCTGTTAAAAAGTCGTGTTCAATATCGTTCTTTCTCAATCTGCCTCCTTTCTGCCAAACACTCCGCCCAAAACGATGCAGCAGGATCCACTACGCATTCTCCAAAGTCTTCGAAAGGAAACAGGAACGGTTGTGTGTTTGCATTAGTCCCTGTTTTGCTGAATATTTAAGATAAACAGTGAACATGAATCGCACACAGTCACTCAGACATACTCCAATATGTAGTGGCTCAATTTCATCAGGTTAGTTACTGTAAACAATCGTCTACTAAACACTGTGAAGCCAAATATTATGTTTTAATAACACCGCATGATTGATATTTTCATAACATGGTGATGGTGAGTAGCTCTAACTCCTGTTGTTTTTCTTCAGATTTTTTCCAAATTCTGCTCTTTTGCTCAAAACACATGAAGCCAGCGTATCTTTTCCAAACTGCTGCCATTGCTATTTCACAGACGAAGGCGCTACCTGCCCTCTTCTGCATACACACGCTCACGTACGCTCAGGTTTGTCCAGTGTCGCTCTGATTGAAAACGGAAGACGTCCATGAGATATATTGCGGAAATACGAAAACACCTTCGTGAGCTTAAAAGCTCAGATTCTCTTTATGGTTTTGTTTTGGGCGTGGTGTAGTAGTGCAGGTGGTGCTGTTGAAATTTCATGACAATTTTCATGACTACAGGAAGAAGACTGCTAACTAATCAAAGTCACCATGTGGGAACGAATCGGCTTGCGCATGTCTCGCTTATACTGACCAATCACAGACACGGTGAGTGAAACCTCCACATTGTGTCTGTTTGCTCCACAATTACATTATATTGTACGTGGAATCCAGTTGAACATCATTAGTGTATGATGTATGATGAGGCTTTAACGCCATCGCCCCACGGCCACTTACGCTCTCTTGGACTCCAGGCTATGGATAGCTGTAGCATCTTTGGGATTCAAGCTCGTCAATACAGCCAACACTTCTTAAAAAAAGAAGTGAATCTTGAAGATTTTTTTTATACATGCTTTTTATACATACAAACCATGTTGCCAGAGACTTAAAGATGAAAATATAAAAAGCTCTGTATAATAGTACTCAAAAAGTATAGTATTTCAGTGCACTATTCAGTATCCAAGTGTGTGATTTGAGACGTAGCGAGAGAGAGAGAGGCCAGAACTTACACTTGCTGTGTGACCATTTTTTTTTTTTTACCAAAAGCGTATTTCCATCTGCCCTTTTATCCCTTCTTCCATCTTCTTTGTATTCACATGCATGATATATTACAAACCTTCACATTATTTCAGGCAATTCTTCACATTTCTGTAGCTTGCATTAAAATATTTTTATGCACAAAATCAAAATTTGCATTAAAAAAAACAGGTAGATGGATTTCACTTTTGTTGCCTCCAATTAGACTTTCAAATCACGGCAGCCTGCAGGCTTTTCAGATTTCAGATTTCACCTCCTTGCATGAGATGTCAAAATAACATGTTTGTTCTGCGGAAAATACACACAGTGAAATTTATTCACACTGACCGAGATCCTGGAGTGTATTGTAAATGTAAAAGTGTAAAACTTTATCCCCCCGCTGAAGAAAATAAAGCTGTTCATCATTATTCATTTACATTGTTATGACTGTTAGGACTTTATTTAACTCTGTCGTGTGTATTTAGAAATAGTGCGTGGATGCTTTAAGAACAGAACAGCTGAGTTCTGCACTCTGATTGGTCAGAAGGTGTTGATTAATTCTCTATAACAGCAGCACTGACAGTAGCGCAGGTTTATATTAATGCGCTCGTTCTAAGACGTTAGTGTTTCTATAGCGACAGCTCATTCACAGGGACGCGTCCAGCGGACGCTCCACATAAAAGGATTTTAAAATGTATGTAATTGTTGAATTGGTGAAGTTTTCTGTAAAGAGACATTAAATGAACATTTATGGAAGGAGTCTCCAGTGTCAGTGCTTTGTAACAGTAAGAGGTAAAGCTGAAACTATGACGTGTCATTCTTTAAGAGGAATAACACACTTCATGGTGTGCTGTTGTTGATTATTTTCCTATAACAGCACATCCTTATCTAATGAACAATATTGCACTTTAAATGATAGCAGTTTCTGTAACAAGATGATTTAATATAAAATATCAAAACGTGTGATATTGATTTTTGTTTTCCATTTCAGTGGAAAGAATTAGTGGTTAATATTTGAGCTCATTTTAATTATTTATTAATAAATAAATGCAAAAAACAAGCCAAACTATATGTATCCAGTGCATATAGTTCATCTTTGATATACAATTTTCTCACAAAAATACTTTACCGGTATATTAGCGTTTTTATCGGGATGTTCAGATAGACGCCGTGGCTTCATCGGATCAGCGGCGAGGGCGAAGAAAAGTGCAACATTTAATGAAACTGATTTTTTTTTTTTTAAATTTAAGTCTCTTCCTGTGCGTTTCATCCAGTGTTAATGTAATTATAATCAAATTACTCCCCATCATGACTCCTTCTAAGAAAAAGTAATTAATCTGTTTATAATTCATTTAATGTGCTCTGGCCTTTCAGTGTCACCTTTCTGCTCCGGAGTCTGAACAAACACGACTGGATTTCACACAGGAACCCAGAAAAGTCATAAATCAGCCGGGGTTATTGTAATCTGATCATCGTGACATGGATAAAAATGAAGCGTGGTGAGATGATGAGATGTTCGGGTGTCAGGTTTTCCTGCTCTTCCTCCCGAGTCCACGCGCCAGACACACAAAACTTTAATTAAATGAACTAGTCACAGTAAATCAGGGCGACCGGACGTGTATTCGCTTCTCCGGTCTTTCTGCTCAATTGTGTGTGAAATGCTCTGACATTTAAAACATCAGTGTTGGATGTTCCACCTATGATGTCATCAAAGCTATTAAACGAATACTCCACATAATGTTTGGTCAAGCTGCTCCTTCTATACATTTAGTCACCTGAATATATTTATCGTGATAGCTATCAATAGTATAAAATTGATATAAAAGTGTATGACAAGGTCATAAAGCAAAGTATAAAATTGCACTTTGAAATGTTCAGACTACTATGTCTGAATTTCTGAGAATGTAAAACAGCAATGACTCAATATTATAATTTTAATCTGATTTATACTCTGAAATCCATGGAAAAGTTTTTTTTTCACACGGAGGACATCGGAGGAGACGAATCATAATCAGAGACACGGCTTATCTGGAGGAGTGAATATTTTATGGATAAAGTGATGAATGAAGTTAAAGTTTCTCTGTAAGCGTAGCAGATGAGCGCTAGGTCAGATTATCCT
>CM075027.1:574138-614138 GCA_037576675.1 Pangasius sanitwongsei
GCTGTCTCTGTGCTATGATGAGGCCTAAATCCTGACTGATACATTTCATGAATGTTATTCCTATGTACGTATGAGCATAGCTGCTGTGCTACAACCTTTTCTAGGATCTTGGATATAAAGGGGAATAAATATTATAATTAATCATAAGTCCACGTCCATGAAAAAGAACATCGGAGGAGACATGGCTTATCTGGAGAAGTGAATATTTTATGGATAAAATGATGGATGATGTTAAAGTTCCTCTGTAAGCATAGCAGATGAGCGCTAGGTCAGATTGTCCTTCACACCGTGGGTGAAGTAACACAATGGAGTGAAAATCAGCGACACCCAAAAATGGAAGAAAATTAAAGAATAAAAAGACTGAAATGTGGAAGGACAGATAAAATAGACACATCTGTCAGCGTGAACACTAACCTTTTGTCCAGAAGGTCATATTTATGAATTCCATGTAATTACAGCAATTACAGCTGTGAGTCAAAAGAAACAATGTGAAATCTGGCTGAGGTCAGTGTAAAGGTCACATGACGTGTGACGTGTGACGTGCAATGACATTTTTGTCTATTTATAAACAGAGCGATGGAATAAACACGAGAGACGTTTGGTGTAAGAAACCGCAGGAACTCAATAATAATGAATAAAGACTCCGTTACGATGAATCTTCTTCTATTAGTGTAATTCACGATTTAATTCTTTAAAAAAATTCTCATCAAAAATACATATTAAAAAAAAACGACTGACGACTACATGTACTGTATATCTATTAATACTGAAATCACAAAACATAATTTATGGTTGAATTTATATTAAAAAATATTTATTTAACTATAACACTTTGCACAGCATATTTAAACTAAAATAAAATATATAAAAATTAATTATTGTTGTATATAATGTCTTTATAAAAGAATATGAATATGTTTTAAAAAGTATTAAAAAATACCATTCTAAAATAATTTAACAAATGTACAATAATAATAATAATAATAATAATAATAATAATAATAATACCTAAATAAATGATTTTTATAAACAGTTCCTCTACCAAATAGCTGAATTATAAATTTCAGATGATGATGTGGAACAAACCTACATTTTATTACTTTATCCTTTGCTACTGTAAAGTTAAATACAGAACAGATGTCATTTTATTACTGTTTAATAGGTGAATAAAAAGCCATCTGTATCCGAGGCTCAGGGGAAATTATGAAGGATAAAGCGTCTATATTTCTCTTGCTAATAATCTGGATACTGAACTGTTCAGGACTTCTGAGGAAGTTTAACAGCAGAGTCACGTGCTGTGGAGATTCTTTTACCTCTTTACATCTACGTCACGTTTCCAGTGCAGCTTTTCACGCGTGTTGCTCATCTTTATTTAATTCATTAATACAGGGCTGAATTCGCATCCAGAACTTTGTATTTAAAAGAGTTTTGTATTCGACTGCATGATCATGTGACTCCCGTCACCGCGTCAGCGTGCACGTGACCCACATTATATCAGAACATCATCATTATATTCTCATCACTTGCAGCTTAACCTCGACAGAAGGACCTCCTACACCTGCCAGATGGAGCCAATACAGGCACAACACTTCATCTTTTATTTATTTTGCTTATTTATTTATTTATTGTAAACGCTGTGTAGGATTGTCTCTCAGCAGGAGGAGCAGGAGGAAACGCTTTATACGACGAGGATTTAACAGCTGTATTCATGCAACTACTGCATCATACATGAGCTTCACTTGTGTGTTTGTTATTGTACGCATCGTGTACAGGTGGTGTGACGAGGCAGAGATACTGTTACCACCCTGAAGTTGATTATTTTCCTAGAACAGCATGTCAACCAAGTGTTTTATATCTCTTACGCCACAGCAACTTACCAGTGAGTACAATTTTTTATTTATTAAAGAGCGTCACACTTTTAATGTCGTGGAACGTCCATGAAACGAGTGAGTTCCTGTTGTCACTTACGTTATAGCAGCTATAAACAGTCGTTCCCTCACCAGCCCCTCTTTTGTCATGTTACTGAGAAACTGCAAAGAAGCGTAAACTCCTCTGTCCTGAAGATGTCGGAAAACTTAAAGTTACAACAGTTACTAAGCGCTGACACTGGAGACTCCTTCCATAAATATTACATAAACACATTTCTCCTTACTTCATGATCAACGATTTTTTAATCTGTTTATGTCGAGCGTCCGCTTTACACGTCCCTGTGAATGAGCTGTTGCTATAGAAACGATAACGTATCAGAACGAGCGCATTAATATAAACCTGCGCTACTGTCAGAGCTGCTGTTATAGAAAACTAATCAACACCTTCTGACCAATCAGAATCCAGACCTCAACAGTGACTTGCACAATTCTAATGCCACTGGAATTTATTTATTGTATTTAATTTTTAATATAAATTGATGTTTATATTAGTACGAAATACATCTGTATGGTCACATGACCCAACATTCGCATTGTTTTCTTGCTAACATGAAAATTGAAAGATTGAAAAGAAGAAGAAAAAAAACATCCTGTTTATAGAAGGGACTAAAGATGTTTTCCTTCAGCGAGAGTTAAACTGGAGTCGCTGCTTATTGTGTCCTGAAGAACAAATGGAATAAAATCTCGCATATAAACGGCAGTTAGATTGAGACATCTGTTGAGGATAAAGTGTGAGGAGGAGGAGAGAGAAAGGAGAAAATGGAATATGATTTATAAATATTTCAGCAGAGGCACTTTGTTCAACTTCAGCTAAAATCACACTTTCATTTCCAACAATGTATTTTATAGACGTGTAGCTCAGGAAGAGAAAAACTTTCTCTCTTTCCATTATTATTATTATTATTATTATTATTATTATTATTATTATTATTATTATTGAAATTAAATCTTGTGATGGAAAAATCCATGACTTTATATTTCCAACAATAGAAAACTGACAGCATGAAAATTTTTCCCCAAACGTTTCTCCTTAACGTATTCCATATCTGTCTTCATCTCGCTGTTCACTTCAGTGATGTCGAGCACAAATATAGCGATTGTGGGCGATTCCTTGCGTCTGTTTATTCATACAGAGGCCAAAGAACAGCTTTCATTTCATTTCATTTCATTTCGACTGAATAACAAAGAAAAAACTTTGAAAATTGCATGGTATTAAAATTATGACATATTGCATGTCTGTTCATCTAAAAGATTCATTCAGATTCTTTTACTGATTCATTCAGTGACACAAATTGATACTCGGCCTGTTCGGGCGCGTGATGAGCGTTTTTGAAGTTTGTGTGACGTGAAAATAGCTAATAATCGTAGTCGATGTTATTTATTATCTGCTTGTATATCCATGTTTAGAAAAAGGATGACATGAACATGGTTCAGGATCCTGCAAGCTTTTCAGAACGTTAATTACGAGAATGTTTGATTCATTTTGTATAATTTAAGGTCAGTACAAATTTGAACGAAATGATTCGCTGAATCAAATACCGACCCAATGAACACAAAGAAGAAGGAAGCTTTTTTCTTTAACTAAAATTCCAAACAAGTTCATACAAGCAATTACAAATTTAACTTATACTGAATAATTCAGTATAAGGAAAGACTCCGAATATTGACTCGTTCACTTCAGTGATGATCTTTACACTGAATCAATATATAATTTGAAGTAAATTGGTCAAGTTTTAACAACCAGACCAGTGTTACAAATCATAACTGTGTACCAAAGCTGTAACGTTTCCCTCTACAGGGCTAAAATTATTTAATTAGCTGATTTATTAATTTAGGGCTTTTGTTTAATCGATATGAAATGAAGGAAAGGTTTTGGGTTATGAAATGTGTGTTCCTCTGGGGGCTTTCACAGGAGTGAATAACAGTGAGTTATTATACTTAAGTATTATTTTGTTGTATTTATACTTTACTTTAGTGTTATTGGAAATTCAATACATGTACTCTTAACCAAAAAATATAAATTTTTACTCCATTTTATTTTCAAAGTACGTGTTCAAATCTCGAAGGTCTCTTCTCTCATCCAGCCAGTGACTTATACACTCAGATTAGCATCAGATCATTTCACTTTAGCATTCAATAT
The DNA here is from genome assembly GCA_037576675.1 of Pangasius sanitwongsei. Lineage (NCBI taxonomy): Eukaryota > Metazoa > Chordata > Actinopteri > Siluriformes > Pangasiidae > Pangasius > Pangasius sanitwongsei. Next base: position 578,207 of record CM075027.1, read on the forward strand.
CTTGGAGTAATATGAGTAAAGAATCATATAAAATAAATCGTCTCCTTTAACTCACTAGAAAACATGAACTTCATGAAAAAGCATGTTGAGGCATGTTGCGTTTCGCTAATTTGATAATGATAACTGGCTATATTTATAAAAGTTATCCTGATTAGCTGAGACTAGCATCGATTCCAGTAACATAAACTAGCTAGGCAGCACGTTAAACTCTAGCTAATAGTAAATATAGATCATTAACAGGATATTTTACTTCTGATTATTTCATTAGCAAATGACAGTTAAAGTTAACTATAGTTATGCAAATGAGCAGCAAACTTACAGAGACTGAATGATGTTTTCATCAAGAACATGATATTAACTTAATTTCATCAGATAAAACATTTATTTTTAATTCAATTCAATTTTATTTGTGTAGCGCTTTTAACAGTGGACATTGTCACAAAGCAGCTTTACAGAAATATATAAATCCAGGATATAAATTTTAAATGTATGAATTTATCGCTAATGAGTGAGTCAGAGGTGACGGTGGTGAGAAAAACTCCCTGAGACATCATGAGGAAGAAACCTTGAGAGGAACCAGACTCAGAAGGAACCCATCCTCATCTGGGTGATGGATAGTGCTATTATAAATCATTCCCTTCTATTATTGTGTACTATAAGGACAAATAGTGCAGTTGTGTAACCAGTAAATTCATCACAGTTTTCACATGAAGTCTGTTTTGTTGAACGTCTCCACCGTCCACTGATGGAGACCTGAGTGCAAAACTGTTGGTGGGAATCGCAGTTCTAAAGCTATCAAAACAATTGGAGTCTAAAGCGATCTTCATGGTTTCTAAGTGGAACCATCCTCAGTAATCTCCAGTAACTTTAGGCTGTCCGTGTTGGAGTCCATCCTCAGCAGCAGCGAGTGATTTCCAATTTTTTACGTTTTAATGCTTGAGTACATTTAAAAGTAGCAACTTTTTGACTTTCGCTTGAGCACATTTTTGGCTTCCAGTTTAAATCGAGTACGATTTTAAACACATTATCTAGACTCTCGCTTAAGTATCATTTTTCAGTACGTTTCTCCAGCACTGGGGTTTCGGTCTGTGACGCTGCTGTGCTATAAAACATCCCTTTACCAGAGAATCGACTGCACAGAGTACAGCGGACGAGCGTGAGAGAGAATGAGGATGATCACACGTCACCGCTGCTGTACTTCCACTCAACCCCCTGCAGCCTGAGTTTTAATAAAAAGTAGATTTTATTCATTTCTTTGCTCACTACAGTACATTTTTCTTGTTTTTTTTTGTTTTTTTTTCCCAGTTTCAGTCTTGGAGGCTCTTGACATCTGCACACTTTCATGTTTTTTTCCTGCTCTAACACACCTGACTCAAATCATCAGCTAATTATCAACTCCTTCATGAGCTGAGTCAGGCGTGTTAAAGTGGAGAAAAACACCGAAGTGTGCGGAGACAAGCGCAGCAGGAAGGCCGCTGGGAAACGCTACGATACGAGAAAACAGAGAGTCATCAGTGTGGAGAGAAACGGCCGAGATAACCGTGAGATTATTAATATTCATATTAATATCCATTATTATTATTATTATTATTACTACACAACGATCAACTGTCTCGCACACAGACACGACACGAGTGCTGGTGGAGTTTCGTTGTTCTACAGAGAAATTCACATAACGTTTTATTGTCACTGTACAGCTGAGCATGCACTGGCAACTTCAGAAGTATTGGCACCCTTCACACGAGCAAAAAAAATCTACTCAAACAATGTTTATAAAAACACTTCCTCCATCTAACAAAAACATCCCTATCCATATTAACTTTGTCATATATACATTTTAACAATTTTAATTTTTTTCTGCCTGTTTTATTTTTGACTACCTTTGTTCCTTTCTCAGGTTTTTACTTCACACTATAAAGCTCTGAGTCAAATGTTTTAAAAGGTGCTATATACATAATGTAATAATAATAATAATAAAAATAATAATAATGATAATAATAATTATATATAAAATAATAAAATATCTTTCACACATAAAATGCAACAGATTATTATTATTATTATTATTATTATTATTATTATTATTATTGTATAGATGTTCTGTAGTTTGAGATTTATTTCAGTACTTTATTTTATTTCATTTGATATTTTTTTCTCTGTATTTTAAGATATTTTTTTTTACCTGTAGCGGTGTAGTGTCTTGGCCCAGTTGAAGGTGCGAGCAGGTCGACTCATACCGGATTCTAACCCAAAACAACTTCCTCAGTTTGTGAAGAAATCACTAATGTTCTGATGAAACTGTAAAACTGGATTAAACTTGAGTTTACATCAGGTAGCGGTTGTATCTGAGCGATGAATCAGTGTGTTAATGTGTACGTTCCTGTTTAAGAACACTACATGCTGATACACACACACACACACACACACACACACACACACACACACACACTCAGAAAGCCTGTAGCTACAGATGACTCACTGCTGTGTGTCTTATTCAGTGTTCACTTCACACAGCTGTATTTTTAGCTCTCATTCATTCTGCTGCAACAAAGAGTGTAAAAGCTTTCATTGTGTTTCACTGTGAGCTCTCTCTCTCTCTCTCTCTCTCACTCTCTCTCTCTCTCTCTCACTCTCTCTCACACACACACACACACACACACATTTACAGTCCACTCCAAATGGCTGACTTCACTGCATAATGTTAACTTTTACTCCTGCTGATTAGGGCACTAAACAGACAGCGAGAGTGAGTAGGCGAAGGGGGCGGGGCCAATTACTGTAATTTATCAACGCCCTAATGACAAAATACGAAGTTTATCCCACAGTGCTGTTAGATTTTAGGATTTTTTTTAGATTGGTCAGAAGGTGTTGATTAGTTTTCTATAACAGCAGCTCTGACAGTAGCGCAGGTTTATATTAATGCGCTCGTTCTCATACGTTATCGTTTCTATAGCAACAGCTCATTCACAGGGACGTGTACAGCGGACGCTCCACGTAAACACACGGATTTAAAAAAATGTTGATCTTGAGGTAAGGAGATGTTTATTATGGAATTATGGAAGGAGTCTCCAGTGTCAGCGCTTTGTAACAGTCAGAGGTAAAGCTGTAACTTTAAGTTTTCCAAAATCTTCAGGACAGAGGAGTTTACGCTTCTTTGCGGTTTCTCGGTAACATGCGTAACAAGCTGCGTTTTTTAAAAAATTTTTATTAACTTCAAGAGAGAGAGAAAAAAGAACGGCTGGTGAGGGAACGAGTGTTCGTAGATGCTATAACATAAGTGACAACAGGAACTCACTTGTTGAAAGAACATGAAATCCAACTAAAATCGGATAAAAAGTATGATGTGTCGTACTTGAATAAATAAAAATTGTAATTGTGGGTAAGTTGCTGTGGTGCACACAGTGTTTATTACTTCATATGTATTTCATATTTATGTGTATTTTTCTCGTTAGTATAATGTATGAGAGAGAATTGTTGGTGTTGTGGTGACTGATTGTGAACACACAGTGAAAGTAACACACTCATCACACCTCTCTGTGTGTTCTCTCCTATGTCCGAACTGAGAATGTGTGTGTGTGTGTGTGTGTGTGTGTGTTGTTTCATGCTCTCTGAACACTGCTCGGTTGGAGATATCGATCCTAAACACCCTGTAGTGTAAAAGTGTGAACAAGCAGCACTTACACACCTTCCGTCTCCAAAACAGTCTGAGTGTGTATCCAAAAACTTACTTTCTCTCAAGAACAATAACAAGATACAGGGCTTTAAAATGGCTGACATCGATTTTCTATTGTAGCAGGAGCCATAACTCGATTTGGTAGAAATCTTAAATACTTAGCATTTCGATGGAGACTTAAAATGCCTGATGCTGAAGTTCAATTCTAATAAAAACACTAACTAGAGCTGAACGCTTAGCATTTGGGACGGAGCCTTAAAATAGTCATTTTTTATGTTCCATTCTTATATGAACCCTATGTGCTAAATAGATATATGTAAATTCTACACTGTGAAAAAAAAATCCTGTAAATTTTACAGTAATTTAAAAAAGAACCCGATCTAAAGATGAATTCTAGTGTAAGGATCTGAGCGTTTAAACATTTGGTGTGTTAAATGTTTAATTCTTTTAGTAAAAATAGCAAAATATGGAGTCTAGTAAAGAAACGGAGCCTCAAAATGGCCGAGTCTTTAAAATGGCTGTGAAAAAAAATCCTGTAAATTTTTCAGTAACTTAATGGCAATTTGGGTTCCCAGTAGAGTACTGTAAAATTTACAGTAATGTAAATAAAATTACATACTGTAATACCTTAATGCTGTATAAAATGACACATAACCCAGTACACTTGCTCGTTTGGCTGATGCAGGATACAACTGAGCTGAAGGTTACGAGTCCAACCTTGACAATGCTGGGATTTGAACGCACAACCTTCTGAGTGATGACGCAAAGCCTTAACCACTGAGCCAATACAACACCACCACAACTAGCTTGCATTGACTCAACTACTTATACCACTGAATTAACGCCACTAAAAGTTGTGCTCGCTGTAGCAGCTCAGTGGTTAGGGCTTTGTATCGTGGATAAGAAGGTCACGTGTTCAAATCCCAGCACCACCAAGCTGCCTTGATTGGAGCTCAGCTGTACCCTGAATCAACATACTGGGTTATTTGTTATTTTATACTATGTATGATTTTACTGTACATATGTTTTACAGTTGTTTACTGTAAATTTTACAATGCTTTACATTACTGTAAAATCTACAGTCATTTTTTTTACAGTGTAGGGTTTGGAACAGAGCCTTTAAATGGCTGACGTTCTGGTAAGAACCCTAACAAGAGATGGCACTCGAGTGTTGAAATGGCCACTGTTTAATCGTTTTAGGAAAACTAATTAAATATGGAGTCTAGTAATTGAGACAGAGCCTCAAAATGGCCGACACTCCAGTTTATTAAGATAAGAACACTAACTAGATATGAAGTTTGGAACAGAAACTAAAACGTCTATGATCCTATCAAAAAAAAAAAAAACCACAAACTAGATATAGATTCTTTATCATCGAATCACCATGTTTGTTTGTTTTGTTGTTCCTTAAATGTGAACAAAGAACAAGAAAATAAAACAGATTTCATTTACACTGAATCTGTCTTACTGTTATATAATGTATTAATAATAATAATAATAATAATAATAATAATAACAGTTTAAGCTTGGTGTGTGATAAGCTGTTCTTGGTCGTGCATTCTTTGTGTCTTTGCGACTCGGCTGGAGCTCCTGATTTAAAACGACTCTACACTGTTCATAAATGTGATTTATATGGTGGCGTTGAAGTGGTTTTTATGCTCGGTGTTGTGTTTCAGCAGACGGAGGTCTCTGAGGGTCAGAGTGCTTCCTGATTGAGAGAATGCGGGAAACTCCAGGTCAAAAACACACTTGGCCTCAGTGACTATCTGAACCTTGTGAACCCGCGGAGCCCTCAGGCGTTACTCAGTTAGTTTTATGTCTTCTTCAGCTGTGTTCATGTCGAGGCTGAGAATAATAAAGACCTTCACCAAGGACGAGGCGCTTCGGAGTCAGAGTCGGAATAAGAACTCCACTAAACATCTACACACACATCGGCTAGCTTCTCTCAGAGCCTCAGAGCCACAGGTACTGAGAAACATCCACACACACATCAACTAGCTTCTCTCAGAGCCTCAGAGCCACAGGTACTGAGAAACATCCACACACACATCAACTAGCTTCTTTCAGAGCCTCAGAGCTACAGGTACTGAGAAAAATTTTCACACACACATCAGCTAGCTTCTCTCAGGGCCTCAGAGCTACAGGTACTGAGAAACATCTACACACACATTGGCTAGCATCGCTCAGAGCCTCAGAGCCACAGGTACCGAGAAACATCCACACACACACACACACACACACACACATCAACTAGCTTCTCTCAGAGCCTCAGAGTCACAGGTACTGAGAAACATCTACACACACATCAAATAACTTCTCTCAGAGCCACAGAGTCACAGGTACTGAGAAAACTCACTAGATAAAGAGTCTATTGCCCCCAAATGGCTGAAACTCCATTGTAGTCTGAACCCTAACTATTGAAACAATAGAAAAGTCAACATTTACGATTGAGCCCTAAAATGGCTGGTGCTTTATTCTAGTAGGAACCTTAAGTTAATCTTTGGGACAAAGCCTCAAGATAACCAATGTTCCATCCTTATAAGAACCCTTCATACTAACTAGATATAAATTCTAGTGTTTGGGATAGAGCCTTAAAATGGCTGAAGTTCTGGCAAGTCTAGTCAAGAACCTATAGAGCTTTAAAATTGCCAATGTTCAGGTTCAATTCTTTTAGGAAAAGTATCAAGATATGGAGTCTAGTGTTTAAGATGAAGCCTCTAAATGTCAAATTTTGTTATTAAAAAAAAAAAACCTTATTGAATATGGAATACTCTGGCATTTGGGACAGAACCTCAAAATGGTTGACATTGTCATTCCATTCTAGTAACACTAACTATATATATATGGCATCTTTAGCTACAGCATTTGGTACGGAGTAAGAACACTATCAAGATATGAAGTGGAAAGTTTGGAACAGAACCTTAAAATGGCTGACTTTCTGGTTAGAACCGTAACCAATGATGAATTGTTGTGTCTGGATCAGAGCGTTAAAATGGCCAGTGTTCAATTATTTAAGGAAAATTAACTAGATATGGAGACTAGCATTATTCTATTCTGGTAACACTAAGTAGTTAGAGAGTCTAGTAATTGAGACGGAGCCTCAAAATGGCTGACACCCAGGTCTAGTAAGAAGACTAACTAGATATAAAGTTTGGAACAGAACCATAAAAGATCTTCTCAAGAACACAGACTAGATGTGGAGTCCATAAAATGGCTGACATCAAATTTTTATGGAGTTCTAATAATAACATTAACTAGAGTATAAGCTCCATTCTTATATTTACTACATATAAACTCTAGCATTTTGGAGAGAATCCTAAAATGGCTGCTGTAGATGAATTCTAGTGTAAGGATCTGAGCGTTAAAACATTTGGTGTGTTAAATGTTTAATTCTTTTAGTAAAAATAACAAAATATGGAGTCTAGTAAAGAAACGGAGCCTCAAAATGTCCGAGTCTTTAAAATGGCTGACATTGATTTTCCATTGTAGTAGGAACCCTAACTCTATTCAGTACAAACTCTAAATAGTTATGAATTCTGGGACAGAATCTTAAAATGGCTGACATTGAAATTCAGTTGTAATAAAAACACTAACTAGAGCGTTTGGGACGGAGCCTAAAAATAGTCTTAAACGTTCTTATAAGAACCCTAACTCGATATGAATTTTACTGTTTGGGACAGAGCCCAGGTTTGTTTTGCTGCTCCTTAAATAATGCACTGACGTTCACTAATCTCCCTGCTAAGTGACAACATGATGTGTGTGCGTGTGTGTGTGTGTGTGTGTGTGTGTGTGCCTGCAGGCAGCTCATTTTTCTCTGTTCTTTTCCAGTGCATTCACTCAAATGATATCCGGCACTAAGAGGTTTATTAGCGAATAATAAATAACCGCATCAGCAGAATGATGCAACACTTTAATATTTCATCACCGCACCTCGTTTTCTCCGCTTACACGTGGATTCTTTTCACGTCTCTATTCTCTACGATCACATCCCACACGCTAGCAATTAAACAAAAGGCCTCTGTGCTAATAACGTGTGTAAGGACAATGAGCGAGGATTTAGTATCGAATAATTATCGTTCGAGTTGTTCTGCTAAAATGAATGACTAAAAGTGTTCTGAAAAGCAATTACTGATAAGCGTTTAATATTAAAGATGACTTGAATGATGATTTTTTGTTCCTCACTGTGTGTAAAAAGTCGATGAACGTCTACGTGTCAGTGAACAATGGAGGAATGAGGTGAAGTGAGTGTCCACGTTTAACCTCCGTTCATGCGGTGAAAAGAAAGTGCGGCTTTTCTTATCAGCAATTTGTGCAATTATGTCTACGAGAACTCTACACCGTGAGAGCGTAATCTCGTACTGAAGTTTCATCAACGAGACACCAGATAGAAATCTGTCAGAGAAAATTCTCCAAGAATGAAGCGTTTAAATGTCTGTAATAATTGTAAAAATTTCCTTGAATAATGATGCAGTGTGTTTGACTAAACTTACTGTGATATTGTAAATATTTTTTGTGCACACGTAGTATGATGTAAAGGAATTTTTTATCCTATCTAAGTTACACGTAAGGCTGAAAACAGTCTCGTAAAACTCATTGGTCAGAAATATGGCAATTTAAGAAGTTAACGATTTTATGCATATCCAGCATTTATTTTCTCAAACCTCCAGAACACACGGCTTTTCTGCAGCTCTACAGCTCTGTCCTTCGGCTCAGTTTAGCAGTTCGCTAAAAAAAATCTATGAAAAAAAAAACAAACAAAAAGAAAACCCACAGCATTTTTGATTTCGCTTCATGCAGTCGAGTCGATTCAGAGTCAAATCATTTTCACACTAGAGTTCACTTGGAGTCCACCTCGGGGACGTGTTAATGTCGTGTCCGTGTTGGACAGTTTGTCCTCCACACCACACTAACTAATAACTCCATGTGAGTTTATTGCTCTTTTTGTTGTTTATTCAGTGGTTGGGTTTATTTACGAGCGACATGGCTTCACTCCTCATGCAATCTTCATCACAGAGGCTTTTGTCTTTAAATGTATAATGCATGAAGCCGTTAGAGCTCCTTCAGGCGCAACACAAGGTGATGTATTATTGCATGTTTTTGCCAAGAAACCACACAGTAATGTTTCGAACAGAATTCTGCCCACGTTTCAGTCTGAAACAGAAAGAGAAAAAGTCGTTTAATCAGACTCTCGTCCGTCCGAAGCCCATCACCGTGTGGCAAAACGAGCTGCTCTCGGCTTCTCCTCTCTGAGCAGAACGGAGAAATCTTTTGATTTTGATTGAGGCCTGATCGCGGCGGCCGTGATGGCCACAGAAACGGGTTTTCATCTGAGAAAGCTCTTGTGAGAAACAGCCCTCAGACGGCGAGTCAAAAGGAAAGAAAACAGGATTTGAGAAAACGTTAACACATGGTTCCTGATTGTAAAGTGGAAAAGGTGCAGCAAAAAATGGTTCTGATTGGTTGGGATCAGGGCAGGGGGCGGGGTTAGGGTACACTTGTACCCTTATTTGCAGCTTCATTAATATGAAATACAGTAAACTGAATATCACTCAATAGATTAAATACAGATTTATTAATTTCACTAAAAACACAGCAATGAGTCTCACGTGTTAAGAGCTGTGTCTAGACATTATTCGACGACTGGACGATGGACTGTTTCACACCACGTCACCAAAAACCTTCTTTTCAGACACAAATTATTACTGAAAATGCAGTAATTAGTGCAGATTTACTGTAATATACTGTAATGCCTAATATAAAACCACATTTACTGCAATAACGTAATATTACTGAGACATTTTTCAAAAAGATGAAACTTTGGATGCGATCCTCCGGTTAGTAAAGCCGTTTGTTTCTTTCTCGCTCTGAGCTTTGACTTGATGCAACGCAGCCCTTTTCTGAAATATTGACATTTTTGGTCCACTCTGCTTTTAAAAGCGAATGCGGTGCAGTCGCTTCCCAGAGGGCCGCGTGTAAAACCTGCGCTGGAGGTTAAAGAAAAAAACAGCGAGCATTAATTAGTTAACTAGTTAATTAGCGTAAGGCAGGATTCCCTGAACCACACCCGCGTTCAAAGCTTTCACACTCCACCAGACCGCAAACGACCTGAAAAGCATCGCACACATCAGCGCTCTGACTCGTAACATGACAAGCCGCGTAAATTATTTTTGTCTTATTAAATTCAAGAGAGAGAAAAATGAGATGCTGGTGAAGGAACGACTGTTTATAGCTGCTGTAACGTAAGTGACAACAGGAACTAACCTGTTTCACAAACGTCAAATGAAACTATAAATGGATTAAAAGTCTTTAATAAATCTAATTCATGAAAATTTGTAATCGTTGGCCAGTTGCTGTGGTGTAAGGGGAATAAAACACTTGGGGACGTGCTGTTATGGGAAAATAATCAGCTTTTGGGGGGGGGGGGGGGGGTGACAGTAGCTTCTTCAGATCACAGAGTCACAAAAATAAGAATGAAGTTTGACACAAGTGTCGTTTTTCAATTTTATTTAGTTCATTTTGTTATTTGGTTTAATTTAATGAATTTAATTTCATTCAGTTTTTTTTTCCTGGTAACTGCATCCTGATTCGTATCCACTGAGGATTTTCTGCCGTGCTAAACGTATTCATTATGCATTATTGAGCTTCAGGTTAGAGGAAACTGTACAGAAATGTGTACATTACATTAGAATACAAACCCTGAACACTAACAGTGCTGAATACTGATTTTCTTTTTTTAAGTTTAAAGCCCTGGATCTGCGCTCGTGTCTCTGTTTGTGTGGATTAAAAACTCATCGACCTTGAAGAAGTGACAGTTATGAATAATTTACTTACAGCAATTTCTGTGTGACTTTATACATCGACATGTAAAATAAACACACAAACACCTGCTGAACAATACACACTGATATAAATATAATCATAACCAGTATTTAATCAATATAACCAATATATAAATATAATAATATCCAGTATGACCTATCAGTAATACTGTAATATTATTATATCTCAATACACGATATACAGTATATATCACAATATTTAGGTTTGCTAATTTAACTTTATTTTTTTATTTTAATATAATTCTCTTTTATATTACTTTATTATATAATTTACTTTAATTTTGTTTTATTTTATTTTTATTTAAGTTTTTTTTTTAAACAGTTTCCAAAGCACTGTTGTAGTATTTGTGAGAAATTCAGTTAAATTATTCTTTTATTTAACGTCTAAAAATTTACAAATGGACAAAAACTTAACCTTAAGTTTGCTTCATCCTTCATAAGAGTTTGTTGTTTGAAAAAAAAAAATTAAAAATTACAGAAAGATATCTTGATATTGCATGTTCTGCGACATAATTTATCAGGATATCGCTATCATATCGTACTGCTCAGCGCTGTCTATTAATTCTACGTGAATTTAAACGCAGCGAGTTTTATATCGCATTATGGTAGAAAATAGAAACAAATAGTCGTGTTAGCATTATCATAGCTGGAGTTAACGTCAGGATTCCTGAACATCAAAAACTTAAATTTATCAACAACAAATAAAAATGTATTGATTTTATTGCCTAACAAGCCTCGGCGTGAACTCTGGAGTGATTTCTAGAAAAAAAACCCAAAAACACAGTATTAGCATATTAGCGTGAAGGTCTCGTCAGTGTGGCGTTTGTGGTGTCCAGTATCTGGGGAACGTGTGCCTCCTCCGATTAATTGTCCTTCCTCGCTGAAGCGCTTGACCTTCATCCCCGAGTGCCAGAATGATTCGCTGCTGCTGCTGCTGCTGTGTTCATTTTTTTTCCATCAGCGAGGCGGCGAGGGAACGAGGGAGTCTAATTGCAGTCAGAAAACAACAAACAGTGGCGTGTTGACAATCAGGGATTATTAGATTCCCAATCTGGCAACACCGAGATGACAAAGTGGGGCGGATATTAATATTCACACCATCACAACACGTTAACCAGCGCCGCGACGCAGAGCGAGATTCAGCGTTAATGCTGAATTTACACAGAAACAAAATCTAAATAAAAACAACAGAAATAAATTGGACTGAATCTGCAGCCAGCTGGAAGAGATGCAGGGAAATGTTGTTTTTATTATTTGTTTATTTAATAAAAAAAGGTTTTATTTTTGTGTTACTTTTTTTAAAAAAAAATATGAATTGCAAGAGTGTATTTAAAAAAGTAATAATAATGAGTCTGAAGAGTGACACAGTTTAAAAGAGTTTCATGATTGGTGTGATAAAGGGATAAACGAACAACAGAAAGAAAGAAAAAGAAAGAACAGAATGACAGAGAGAGAGAGAAACTAACAAAAACATTCAGAACGTGAGAGTACACTGTAATGTTTAGGGCTTATGGATTAGGATTTAGGGATTAGGGATTAGTATTTAGAGTTTGGTGATTAGTCTCAAGTGTTTAAGGGTTAGATTTTAGGGTCTGGGGATGAGTCATTAGAATTTGGGGATTAGTATTTAGGATTTAAGGATTGGGATTAGTATTTAGGGATAAATCATTAGGGTTTAGGGATTAGTATTTAGAATTTGATTAGTCTAAGTGTTTAGGGGTTAGATTTTAGGGGTTGGGGATGAGTCATTAGGATTTGGGGATTAGTATTTAGGGTTTGGGAATTTAGATTTAGGGTTTAGGGATAAGCTGTTAGGATTTGGAATTAGCATTTGGGGTTTGGGGACAGGTGTCTAGTGTCCGGGGATTAGTTTTTAAGGTTTAGGGATAAATCTTCCAGAGTTTGGGATTAGTATTTAGAGATTAGGATTTAGAGTTTCGGGATTAGTCTTTGGGGTTTATGGATCAGGGTACTTTGTAATCTCATTGTATAAGAAACCTTGTGGATATCATATTTAGGGATTAGTCTTCAGGATTTGTGGTTGGGGGTTTAGTAGTTAGGGTTTAGGGGGTTAAGTGTTAAAGTTTAGAGATTAGTCTTTAAAATGTAGGTGATTAGTGTGTAGGGGTTAGAGTTTAGGGCTTAGACTTCAGGGATTATGGTTAGGATTTAGTTAAAGTTTAGTGATCAGACTTTAGGCTTTGGGGATAAAGATAAAATTTAGAGTTAGGGATTAGTATTAATGGTTTGTGGTAAGGGTTATTGGATTAGGTTTTAGAGTTTAGGGATTAGTGTTAAAGTTTAGGGATTAGTCTTTACTGTTTATGGATTAGTCTTTAGGGTTTAGGGATTAGGATAAAGTTTAGATACTAGGTGTTAGGGTTCAGGTTTAAAGTTTTCAGGCTGTAGAGTTTAGGGATAAGAAAAAGACAATTAATTGAGACACTGTCTTTTGTTCAAAGCTCTCTACAAATAAAATTAATATAGAATAGAATTAAATGAATTCCTAGTTTAGCATGTAGCACAGCCAGTCAGCGCTAACCTCGCCTCCCCACATCTGTCAGAGTGAACACACACACACGCACACGCACACACACACACGCACACTCTATCTCATCTCTCGTTAAAGGAAAATAGAGTTATCGACGTCTGTCTAGCAATTAGCACAATTTAATAAAACCCTATGCGGAGACTTAAAATAAACCTGATTTCAGAAAAATAATGTGTTTCTTTCATTCGCTTTGCCTCAGAACTAAAACCGAACTCTCATTCTGAAGTGTGAGGTCAATCCATCTTCTCTCCGGCTCCATCCAGAACCCCCTACTGCTCCCCTAAATTAACACACTACCCATGGTGTCTTTAATACTTTCATATAGGAAGGTCAGGCTCTAGGGATTTAGGATTAAAGATGAGGGTAAAAGTTAAGGTTTAGGGTTAATGCCTTGGGCTTTAGGGTTCTGGGATAAAGAATTAGGGTTAATGGTTTAGAGATTAGGGTTTAGGATTAATTTAGATATAATTTATAATAATTTAAGATTAAAATATTGAGTTTAGGATTGAGATTTAGAGTTTATTCTCTCTCTCTCTCTCTCTCTCTCTCTCTCTCTCTCTCTGTATATCTCTCTTTCTCTCAGTTTTTCATGTGTTTTATTGGCTTGACAAATAATTGTACATTCGTATTGGCAAAGCAAGTACAAAGGAAGGGCAGTGCAAAAAGAGGAGAAATAAAATAAAAAGATAAAATAAAATAAAATACTAAGAGTTAAAAAAAAGTGCAAATGATGTATATAAATTAAGAAAAATATAAAGGCACTATATACAGAATAATCGAAAAAGAAAGATAAAACGAGTAAAATTACAGAATAATTTTAACACACCACTCATTCTCTCTGTCTATCTCTCTTTATCTCTGTTCATCTCTCTCTCTCTCTCTATCTCTGTTCATCTGTCTGTCTTTCTCTCTGTCTATCTCTCTCTCTATCTCTGTTCATCTGTCTGTCTCTCTCTCTCTCTCTCTCTGTTCATCTGTCTGTCTTTCTCTCTGTCTATCTCTCTCTCTGTCTCTGTTCATCTGTCTGTCTTTCTCTCTGTCTATCTCTCTCTGTCTCTGTTCATCTGTCTGTCTTTCTCTCTGTCTATCTCTCTCTCTATCTGTTCATCTGTCTGTCTTTCTCTGTCTATCTCTCTCTCTGTTCATCTGTCTGTCTTTCTCTCTGTCTATCTCTCTCTCTATCTCTGTTCATCTGTCTGTCTTTCTCTCTGTCTATCTCTCTCTATCTCTGTTCATCTGTCTGTCTTTCTCTCTGTCTATCTCTCTCTCTGTTCATCTGTCTGTCTTTCTCTCTGTCTATCTCTCTATCTCTGTTCATATGTCTGTCTTTCTCTCTGTCTATCTCTCTTTCTCTCTTTTTGTCTATTCCTCTCTCTTTCTCTCTCTCCCTGTTTTTTTCTCTCTCTCTTTAAGTGCTTCTTATTTGCATTAGCGTCTCGCTGTCAGCCCCTCGACCTGCTGAGAGACGCTTTCTATTGTTCCGATTCTGTCTTGTGTAACCAAATGCAGAATGTCTCACACACACACACACACACTCCTTCTGCACAGTCACTCCTGTTCTTCTTCTTTCTCAAAGCTGAACAAAAGTAGGCTTGTTCTTGTTCTCCCTGCAGTAAATCTGTGTGTGTGTGTGTGTGTGTGTGTAATGGATTCAACATGTTGCTTGTCAGTTTGCATTGAAATGACACGATGATATAATGACCTCGGTTTAAAAATGTAGTGAAATTCCACATGGTGTATAAATGTGATGTTATACTGAGCGTTTTACAATGTTAATAAATGCAAACTGAATTCCTGAATAAAGAAAAACACATTTTTCTTTCTGAAAGTCATAAATAAAACTCTAAATATGCAAAAATGTTCCAATGTCAATAAATCTCCCATCAAAATAAATACAATTCATTGTAACTGTGCATAATTATAAAGTTCCTCGAATATTTCATTTTAAATCTTTAAAATAATCTGTGTAGAATAATCAGGTACAAACGGAGAAGTACATTTATTTATTTATTTGGTTGGTTAGTTAGTTAGTTAGTTAGTTAGGACTGGGATCCCACAAACCAAACCAAACAAAAGGTTCTGAGTTTCATGTGGATCCCGAACAGAAAGCTTGTGGAATCTCGTGGGTCGGGTTGCCAGATCTCAGCCTTATCCCCACCCCACTACAACTTGAAAAAAAGACTTGAGACTAGCTCAAAATGTTCAGGCAAAGGAAAAAGTAGATGTATTGTTCTTCTTTTTCTCAATCTTTGTGTGGAGAAACAAGTTAACAGTGGTGCGCACGCATTTCGGATTATTCTCTTATTCGCAGAGAAAAGATCAAGTCCTTTAACATGACACTAACAGGAGATGTACTACTGGGGGGTTTTTGTTGTCAGTAGCTTGCTCCAGTAGCCCGACCTAAACCCTGCCTTACTTATCTCTAAAATAAACTATATCTCTATCATGTTTTAGTACAGAGAGAAAGAAATGCGCTTTCATTTATCGAGGGGCTGCTCCATATTGATCATGCAGACCGTGCACTCTGTACAGGGCTAAAAAATTACCATTTAATTCATTTTAAAAATATTACATATGCATGTGGTTTTTGTCCTTCTCAAATGATTGTTCTCCATCGTTCTTACAAGAAAGTGTTCCCGGAAAACCTTACAGATGTTATCATGAAAAGGACCTATTTGACTCGCAGAAGCAGTGCGTCCAGTTTGTAATAGATTCTGAGAGCATGAACATCAAACTTTTCTGATCCTTCTGGAAAATAACAAACCCAAAAACTTAACTAAATCTGATCAAATATTCTTAGATGGCTTTCGTTGTCAACCAGAAATAACAGTTTCTCTGCTTTGAAACATACTTAGCTTGCTCACTCAGTCACATTAGATAGAAAATTTCCAGATAGAGATACAGATCGCGATAGAGATACAGATAGAGATACAGATAGAGATACGGATAGAGATGCAGATAGAGATACAGATCGCGATACAGATAGAGCTACAGATAGAGATACAGATAGAGATACAGATCGCGATACAGATAGAGATACAGATAGAGCTACAGATAGAGATACAGATAGAGATACAGATAGAGCTACAGACAGAGCTACAGATAGAGATACAGATCGCGATACAGATAGAGATACAGATAGAGCTACAGATAGAGATACAGATAGCGATAGAGATACAGATAGAGCTACAGATAGAGATACAGATCGCGATAGAGATACAGATAGAGCTACAGATAGAGATACAGATAGCGATAGAGATACAGATAGAGATGCAGATAGCAATAGAGATACAGATAGAGATACAGTTAGCGATAGAGATACAGATAGAGATACAGATAGAGGTACAGATAGAGATACAGATAGAGATAGAGATACAGATAGAGGTACAGATAGATATAGAGGTAGAGATACAGATAGAGATACAGATAGAGATAGAGGTAGAGATACAGGTAGAGATAGAGATACAGATAGGGATAGAGATACAGATAGAGATAGAGATACAGATAGGGATAGAGATACAGATAGAGATACAGATAGAGGTACAGATAGGGATAGAGATACAGATAGAGATAGAGATACAGATAGAGATAGAGATACAGATAGATATGCAGATACAGATAGAGGTACAGATACAGATAGAGGTACAGATAGGGATAGAGGTAGATAGAGATACAGATACAGATAGAGATACAGATAGAGATACAGATAGAGGTACAGATAGGGATAGAGGTAGATAGAGATACAGATACAGATAGAGATACAGATACAGATAGAGATACAGGTAGAGGTACAGACAGGGATAGAGGTAGAGATAGCTACATTGCGTTACAGCCCTGATGTACGAGTAACTCTACCTGTAGTAGAAGCTGAAGCTGTGAGTGTCACGTTGCACTGATTATACTGTTATTGTAATAAAGACTTGCTGCTACAGAGGCCTGTTGCCCCGCTTCCTTTGAAACACTAAACGTGTGCAGTCACAAATCTCAGCTCAGGCAGAGACGTAATTTGAGTCTCGCATGAAAATCCTCCTAGTAGCCAGTTTAGAGACGCTTCAGAGAAAAAGAGGAGCCTAAACGTCAGGGTTTAAGTTACAAACACAGCATTTAAGGTGAAATGGAGAAAGCAGTCTAATCACCAGCCGTGTGTCTGTGTTTATTTAATGCTCCCGGACTAGACGGCCATAAAGCTCACACACAGGGCTGTGTTTCATTTCCACTCTGTAGGGTTCAATGAGTTGTGTGAAAGTGGCATTCTTTGTTCGCTTAAGTGCCTCAGTTTTACTGCATTTTAGACGCCATGCTGTTTGTGTCAGTTTTGAATAACAGCCTTAAACTCATGCAGCATATAAACACTGAGTCTATTAGCGCTAACGATCCGGTAACTAATTAACTACAAGTGTGTGTGTGTGTGTGTGTGTGTGTGTGTGTGGGTTATTATGTACATGCATAGATGAATAATGTGGATAGAAGAACAAAAAAAATACAGAGAAAGTTGAATAACAGAAACAAACCACTGTGTATGTGTGTGTGTGTGTGTGTGTGTGTGTGTGTGTGTGTGTGTACGGATGCTGTGATGAAGTAGAGTTACAGTAACCATTTTGAAGTTGATTATTTTCCTCTAACATCACGTCCCTAAGTGTTTTACTCCTCTTATACCTCAGCAGTTTGCAAGAGATTAATTTATTTTTACTTTTTATCTGTTTATAGTTACATTTAATGTTGTGCATGTTAGTTCTTGTAGTCACTTACGTTATAGCAGCTATAAACAGCCGTTCCCTCACCAGCCTCTCTTTATTCTCTCTGTTGAAGTTATTAAGACAAAAAAAATTCAGCTTGTCATGTTACCGAGAAACTGCAAAGAAGCGTAAAAACTCCTCAGTCCTGAAGATGTGAGAAAACTTAAAAGTTTAAAGTTAAAGTTTAAAAGTTTAAAGTTACAGCTTCACCTCTGACTGTTACAAAGCGCTGACACTGGAGACTCCTTCCATAAATGTTTCATAAACACATTTCTCCTTACAGAAAACTTCACCACAACTCCTTTTTAAAAATCTGTTTATGTCGAGCGTTCGCTGTACACGTCCCAGGGAAAGAGCTGTTGCCATAGAAACGATAACGTATCAGAACAAGCGCATTAATATAAACCTGCGCTACTGTCAGAGCTGCTGTTCTAGAAAACTAATCAACACCTTCTGACCAATCAGAGTGCAGAATTCAGCAGCATGGAATTCTCTCTCTCTATTTCTCTCTCTCTCTCTCGCTCTGTCTCTCTCCCCCTCTTTTTTTACTCCATCTTCATTTTGATCTTTTAAAAAACTGAAACAAAAACAAAGTGTGTTTAAAACTTTGAGTTAGATTTTAAAACAAGTAAGCACAAATATCAACATTTTTTTTTTCATACTTTATCACATTTTTAATCGTATACCTCCTCATGCTCTCCTGTTGAAGTCACGGAGTCCGGAAGGAACTCCTCCGGCTCGGGATGATAAAATTGGATACTGTACTGTCTTGTATACAAGGATCTAAAAACGCAAGAATTGCCGTATACTCTCCACTAAGCCTCCTTCAGCTCCACGTTTCCTCTCCTTCTCCTTTCTCTACTGGTTTTATATCTGTCTCATACATATTTCCATTTCTGTGTAACTAGCCAGCATATAAAAATCTAAAAACATGAAGCTACTTATCACTAGTTTCACTGCAACGTTTCCGTTAGCAGTTGGCTAGCTATGCTAGCTAGCTAATCATGCCTAATGAACTGCACAAAATTCAGCATTTACAGAATTTCCCTAGTAATCATTCTATTTGTTCCCTGACTGCTTCTTTGGGATTTTACACGTCCTCCATGTTTGTTTTTCTTGCTTGGAACCTAAGCTGCCAGCTGATTGGTCGGGAGGTAAAAAAAAAAAAAAGCCCTTGATGTCACTTTGGACTTTTGGTAGCTCTGCAATGACAAAACAAAAAATCC
Source organism: Pangasius sanitwongsei (assembly GCA_037576675.1). Taxonomy (NCBI): domain Eukaryota; kingdom Metazoa; phylum Chordata; class Actinopteri; order Siluriformes; family Pangasiidae; genus Pangasius; species Pangasius sanitwongsei. Next base: position 597,232 of record CM075027.1, read on the forward strand.
ATCGTTCTGACTACATAGTGGCCACTTCCTGTAGGATTACGTGTAAAACAGTTAAAGAGAAAAAAAAACGCAAGCGTGAAAGTAACAAACATCAATCAAAGTGATGAAGGAATGAGAAAGTCCTTAAAATGGCGAAGGGGTCTTTACCAAGGGGGCGTAACAAAGCAGCAAGGATGTGAATAAGGTTCAAAAAAAGAGAAAAGGGCATTAGCTCATACATTACATCATCCGTCATGTGACTCTGAAGCCATGATTCCACTTTATGGAGGTGTTATGAATCAGGGTTTTCTTTGTTTCAGGCTTCTGTTCACATTCTTCTTACCTGGAAATTAGCCCCGCCCCCTGCGTCACTCTTCAGAACACTGTAAGTAAAGTTACTGTGTGTGTGTGTGTGTGTGTGTGTGTGCATTCTTGCATGTGTGTGTGTCATGTCTGTGTGTGATACTTTCTGCTGTGATAACTGTTTTGTGATTTATTGTTTCCATATGTGTGTGTGTGTGTGTGTGTGAGTGTGTATGCATGCACATGCAAGTGCACATATATTCGTATTCATGTATGTTACATGCCTCTGTGTGTGTGTGTGTGTGTGTGTGCAAACACATGCATGAATGCATATTCCCACACACACACACACACACACACACAGAGGCATATGGAAACAATAAATCATGCAACGGTTATTGTAGCAGTAATGCAGAAAACACACACTGACACAACATACACAAGCGTGTCTGCGTGTGTGTGTGTGTGTGTGTGTGAGGACATGAAAGGTGTGTATGATCCCTCAGTGTGCCTATGCTGATGTCACGCTTATCTCCAAGTAGGTCACAAAAGATGTCTCAGAAAATCAGGAGTGTTTTAATGCAAATAAATAAATAAATAGATAAATAAATAAATAAATAGAGACCGTAGATTGAGCGTGAGGAAAGTAATCTTCGTTTTAATGTGCACAGGCGATGACAGTGTAGAGTCTGTAGATGGTATAAATGATGTAAGACGTGAGGTATAGACATACGGCTCTGTGCGTTCTCCTGATGAAATGATGTAAGGCCACACTTTCTCGCTGTAACACTGCGACATCTCGGAGCGACGTGACACATGTTTGTGTAATAATAAGAGGTTGTTGAACACGTGTTGGTGTCACACTCTTGCTGGCGAGCGGTGTGTGTTCCTCAGGGAGCCTCGGCGCTGCACCGTGTCCTAGTGAGCAGATTAATTAAACTCCCACTGCACCAGGAAATGAGCTAATGCTCTCTGAGTTAGCGCTGGAGACTGCAGCTCGGTGAACCCAATACACACTACTCACTTATGCATTTATCCTCTCATCATCATCATCATCATCATCACTGTATGTCAGCAGGATTCATTATAAAACACTTTTGTTTTGTAAACATTCAGTTTTTTTTTATAGCTCTGATGCTGTATATTTCATACCAAACAGTGACACTGTATACCTCTAATAACTTAAATCATTTAATTCATTACACCACGCTGCTGCTGAGTTCTGCACTCCGATTGGTCAGAAGGTGTTGATTAGTTTTCTATAGCAGCAGCTCTGACAGTAGCGCAGGTTTATATTAATGCGCTCGGTCTAATACGTTATCGTTTCTATAGCAACAGCTCATTCACAGGGACGAGTACAGCGGACGCCCCACAGGTAAAAAAAATCGTTGAATTTTTCTTCAAGCAATGAGGTGTTTATGCAGCATTGATGGAAGGAGTCTCCAGTATCAGCGCTTTGTAACAGTCAGAGGTGAAGCTGCGACTCTAAGTTTTCTGACATCTTCAGGACAGAGGAGTTTACGCTTCTTCTTTTGCGGTTTCTCGGTAACAAAAATAGGACAAGCTGCGTAATTTTTTTGTCTTATTAACTTGAAGAGAGAGAATAAAGAGCGGCAGGTGAGGGAACGAGTGTTTATAGCTGCTATAACGTAAGTGACAACAGGAACTAACTTGCACAACATCAAATGTAACTATAAACAGATAAAAGCCTTTTTAAAAACTTTATTTAATAAATAATAATCATAATCGTTGGTCACTTGTTGTGGTATAAGAGGAATAAATCATACGAGGACATGCTGTTACAGAAAAATAATCAACTTCGGGATGGTAATAGTAACTTCATCACATCACACCGTTATGTTTTATTATTTACTTTATCATTAAAAGCTTAAACACTTTAAATTAGGATATAATGCGTGTTACAGAATAACTGAATATTTGAAGATTGAACATTGAATTTTTCTTAAATGTCTTTTTTTCTGAATTTGCTAATTCAGGAAATAAATGCATTTAAATTCCACACTTTTCAACACCTCCGCAAAAAAAAACAAACAAGCAAACAAACAAAAAAAAAACACAAAGCAGTGCATTGTGGGATTTCTTAAGTGCACTTGATAGTATCTGCTATGATTTGGACTCCAGAACAGGGCACTGTGTATTGTATACGGAGCTACTTTTGGACTAAGTGTTAATTGACATTGATGATGATGTGTTATATGATACGTTTGTGTTATGAGCTTTACATGCTGTTTTGCTGATATTAGTTATTAATGAGTGAACAGTTGATAGTAGTGTGCAGACATTACACTCTGACATTAAAAGGAGAAACTGATCACAGATTGACCTTCAAGTTCAACTCCGTGACCTCCATTAGGGCTGTTTGATAAATATTGCGCAGTATGTTGACACACGCTGCGCTGTTTTGTCGTGTTTCAGCCATCAGAGACCAGAGAGAGTAAAAATATGGAGAGCTTCGCTAAGTACTCTTCTCTCCATTCTCCATTCCTCACTATACAACATACACACACACACACACTCACATCGGAGTTAAAAGGCTCAAAGATTCGTCCGAATGCACAGATCAGGTTTCTTTTTAAAGAGCTGCGGGAACAGAAGTGTTACAATCGTCGGGAACGATCTCGAGCGCATTCCGGGAAAAGTCTAATCGGAGGACGCGAGTACCGGGCACGCCAGTCCATTTCACCCATCAGCCCCGGTGCATACAGGAAAAAGGAGTTCTTTGTTAATCAGTTTATCTCTCTCTCCAGCCGCAGTGCATCTTCTTCTGCCCCCTCGCGCCCTCATCCATCTTCAGATGGAGAAGTAATGTGTTCTTAAGTGAGTTAGGCCGCGATGCAGATTTGATTTGCTCCTCAAACATTACATCACTCTTTATACTCCATCTCATTATTAATTAGTTGGGATCGCGACTGGGGGTTTCCGTGCCAGGCCGAGGTTACGGGAAGAGAGGTCCATTCATGCCAACTCTGACGTCGAACGAGGGGAAAAAAAGAAAAAGCTTTCCATTGTGAACCTTTACGCGCTTGGCTCCTGTTCACTCAATCGTCAGGAGGAACGACGAGAGTGTTGGATGGAAAATGGCGTTTTTGAAGACACCAGTTCGATCACAAGTGTCTATAAAATATCACTGAACATCAACAGAGGATATGTGTAATATATAATGTGTAAATATATACTTATAATATATTTACATATATATTTCAATTAAAAGAGAATGCCTGAAGATTTTAAGATGTGACTAATAAATAGTTCACACTACAGGAAGGAGAAAGTCTGCGTAGATGAGCAATACTAGATATTTGTCAAGTCTGAGGGGGCGGGGCCAGGTGCAATGCTCCAGAGAGCTGAAGGGGAGGAGCCAGGTGGGGGAATCAAAGTGTTAGAGGGGGTGTGGCCAGGTGGAGGACTTTAATGAACAAAGGGGGTGGGCCTAGATGGAGGACACTTTTGCAAGTTGAGGTGATGGAGATGTGGAAAATGGTGCTTTTTTTGGACACATGGCATGTCATCATGCAGGAGTACCTTTATTCATAAACAAGGAGTCATTTACATATTAGAAGATTTGAAGAGCTAATTAGAGTAATGATGTTCCAGTCCTGTGGATGTCTGGTTTTATACATCAGTAAAGCGTTCACTAGTACACTAGTATAATACACTATATATATAAGAGGACCAGGGACTGATTCTCTGGAGCAGTTCATGGCTCAAAAACAGCTTTCACATTTCACCAAACTGTCAGGAGAAGCGGCTCAGAGTCCAGAAAAAAAGCAAAAAAACAAAAAAACAAAAGTGTGAAAACAGCCTAAGAGTGCTGAGGGGGCGGGGCCAGGTGGAAGAGGTTCACAGAATAAAGAAGGAGGGGCCAGATAGAAGATTACAGAAAGGGGAAGGGGAGGGGCCAGGTGGACAAATTCAGAAAAGTGAAAGGAGGTCTGGAGGTGGAAGGTTCCAGAAAGGTGAGGTGGAGAGTCCAGGTAGGAGATTTCAGAGAGCTGAGTGGGTGGGGCCAGGTGGAAAAATCCAGAAAAGTGAAAGGGTAGCAGGTGGAAGATTCCAGGTAGCAAAGGGGGAGGGGCCAGGTAGAAGATATCAGAAGGTGAGGGGGAGGGACCAGGTGGAGGGCAGCAGAGATCCGAGTGGGTGGAGCCAGGGCTCTCTCTCTCTCTCTCTATTAACAACATAATTTCTCTCCCTTCATCCATGTGTCCATCATACCATTCATTCATCCATCTATCTATCTATCTATCTATCTATCTATCTATCTATCTATCTATCTATCTATCTATCTATCTATCTAAATAAACAATCAGACATAAAAAAAAAAATAAAAGTTCACTGGAGCCGATCTCATGAAGGATGTGTCATGCTTTAAAGGACATCGATTTTCCACAATGACTTTCGTGACAGTTTGCATCGAAGAAAACATCTCAAATCTCTTGGGTGGAAAAAATAAATAAATAAAAGTAAAAAGTTTTTAGTAATCTTCAAAGTCCCCTTCGCCACTCGGCTCGGCCGTCCTCGTCTTTATTGTTATCTGTGAATTATTCACCCTCTTGAAAGATAATTTATCTGCAGTCAAAGTTATCAGTGACTCCGAACTTCTAAAGCTCATCTGATCTGTTTGAGACGGAGCCGTGGTGAGGAATACGAGAGCAGCCGAGACACCGGAGAACTGACAAGAACCCTTAAACATCACAAAGCGCTTTGTAACCTCACAGTGTTTCTAGCCTTTGGTCCTCTGGAATTCATCATTACAGCGGAAATGGCTGCAAGTTAGGAAACAAACGCTACGTGACCACTGCTGAGCCTCACTTCCTGTCCGCGTCTTTAACGCTGAGAGCGTGGAGTAGTAAAATCCAGCGCTGGAAACTTGTTCAGCATCGCAAAACTTTATGCAAATTAATCCGTCCAGCTCCTCTTATACTGCCGCAAAATGCCAACGATTACATTTTTATCCGTTTAAAGTTACATACAGCGTTGCGGAACGTCGGTGAAATGAGTGAGTTCCTGTTGTCACTTACGTTATAGCAGCTATAAACAGTCGTTCCCTCACCAGCGTCTCTTTATTCTCTCTTGAAGTTAATAAGATAAAAAATGCTGAAGTCAGTGATCGTTTTGTGCCACGTAAATGTGATATGCAAATTAATGAATATGTAATAATCTGCTCATGTGTACAGTAGGTTCATAAAATTGAAATACAAGACTGTAATATTAAGTTTTATTGATATGAATAAAGGAATAAAATCTCTCACACGTTTGTTTTTTATTGAATATTATTTGATGCAATTCTAAAGAAAATTCAAACGCTTTCCAGTCATTTATTACATTTTAAACACATTTTTATTATTAACCGATTATAAATATTCCAAGCATCCGGAAAAAAAACGCTGAAATTCTAAGTAGATCGTTATCGTCGCCATGGCAACAAAGCAAGGCGTAAATCCGTGAATCGTTTTTATTACACTTCACAAGTTCCCACTTTCCTGTGACGGCTGACGGTCAGAGCGATTTCGATTGCGGTGCGAAGTGTGAGCAGCGAGAGGGAAAATCCAGACACGACCTGAAACGGAGAACCCTCTCTGGACCTTAATCATCTCAGTCAGAGAGGTGAAGCTTACAGGAACCAGGGCGGAGATGGAGGAGGAAGTGGGAACGGGGGGATGGACTTCCAGCACGGATGACATAAACGTCTGAGAAGGTATGGCGGGAATGGAGTAATCACTTCAACACGCACTTTATTAAAACTTTATTAAAAACTTCAGAGATGAGAAATATTTATGATGCAAATGTTTCTCTACTTACCTTAGTAACTGTAAATACTCACCAGATTATTATTATTATTATTATTATTATTATTATTATTACTGCATTCATTCAGGCTTTTTTTGTTTCTTAGAAATAATAAAATTATTAATTAAATCAGTAAAACAAACAAGCGTGGTCAGTTTAAAGGCTGATATGAATAAAATCTGATTTATGAAACTCTTTACGCATTAAAGCAGTTTAACTTAAAGACAAACACAGTTTTAAAAATAAACAACTTTCAAATCCATGCATATAAATATATAAATATAACGTTTAGCGTATGTGACTGAGACTCATCAGCGTTCCTGTACACGATGGGATGATTTTTGATCCATGTGAGTGGAAACTGAATCCACACTGTAAGATTTTCCACTTTAAGTAAACAAACAAACAAACAAACAAACAAATAAATAAATAAATAAAAGACAGGTCTTGATGTATTACAGTTAGAGTGACAGGTAAGATAATATGCAGAGTTTTTTTTTTTTTTTTTTTAACCTCTACCGACAAAACAACAACAACAACAACAATAATAATAATAATAATAATAATAATAATAATAATAATAATAATAGCATCTACATTACATAAGGGAATAAAAGAGTGTAAGGAAATGAAGGGGACAGAGAGAGAGAGAGAGAGAAAGGTAAAAGAAAGGAGGGAAGAAGTGAAGGGATAGAAGTGAGTGGGAAAATTAACTACACTGATGATACATTCATTATTTACCTGAAAATAAATGCTGAGAACAAAAAGATAGATAGATAGATAGATAGATAGATAGATAGATAGATAGATAGATAGATAGATAGAAGACAGGTCATGATGTATTACATTTAGATTGACAGGTAAGATAATACGCAGAGGTTTTTTTTAACCACTACCACTAAAACAACAACAACAACAACAATAATAATAATAATAATAATAATAATAATAATAATAATAATAATAATTGCATTTACATTGTGGGATGAAATAAACATTAATGGTACTGACTGAAGTGATAGAGGAATAAAAGAGTATAAAAGGGAAATGAAAGGAAATAGAGAGAGAGAGAGAGAGAGAGAGAAATAAAGAAAGGAGGGAAGAAGTGGAGGGATAGAAGTAAGTGGGAAAATTAACTACACTGACGCTACATTCATGATCTACCTGAAATTAAATTAAAACAAAAAGATAAACAAACAAACAAACAAACAAACAAATAAATAAATATCATAGCAAATGAAAATATTTTTAAAGTAAAATTTTTATATTAAATTTCATTAAAATATTAATTATTTTTAAGCCTATTATAGACATTTTTTTTACTCATCTTAAGCTTAAATTGTTTTATTCTATTAGCAGATTTCTATAATTTCAAACATTTATTTCTAGAAACAATGAAAAATGATCTGTTCATAAAATAACACAAACATGGAATTAGTAAATATGTCCAGAAATAGACTTGACAGAATAACATTATATTTAATAATAATCTCATAACACAAAACATTAAATACATCTGATTTTATTAAAGATATTTTCATTGCGTTCGCTGCACTGATGTCATCTTTTCTGCTAAAGATTAAAAAAAAAAACCTATTAGCAGCTCCAGAACTTAATATTGTGAAGGTTAAGAAAATGAAATGATCAGCACTTCTTCATGAATAAATGATTTAAAAAGCTGACTAAAAGCTTTATTAGTGGTTTGTTCATAAGCAGCTCGAATAAACACTTCTGCATGGTGTCATGTTTCAGTTTATTTTTATAGACGTGTATGCAAATGTACAGCTGGTGATGAGGGGGCGGGCCGTCGTCCAATCACACGTCGGCGCTGGAACGATGTCAGGAGTCGGGGGGCTTTGAGTCTCCCTCTCTCTCTCTCTCTCTCTCTCTCTCTCTTTTTGCATCATATAAAATCAGTGATGAAATCTTCCAGTAACATCAGGACGTGTGGAATGAAAATGAAATTGGAAGATGATGTAAAATAGAGAAGTTATAAAACTGTTCAGGTTTAAATTAGTTATCAGGAAAGAGAGAGAGATGGAGAGAGAGAGGGAGAGAGAGAGAGAGATGGAGAGAGAGAGAGAGAGGGAGAGAGAGAGAGGGAGAGAGAGAGGGAGGGAGGAAGTGAGTGTGTATTTACTTTGTCTCACTGTGGGATTTGGAGTTAAATATAATATATAAATAAGATTATTTAAAATAACATTTAGCACACAATTTTAACAATTATAGTCTTTTCTAATATTTATTTATTTGTGAGGAAAGAAGAAAGAAGAATTATTGAAGCACAGCATCAGTTCCTTTACCTCAGGATCCACCATAAAAGTAAAAAAGTTCGGCCAAAAATAAAATGTGCCTCATGTTCCCGAGCTGCTTTAACTCGGGTCTCAGGCAGGACTGATCGCGTTATCGCCACTGATTAATGCGCATTTAGTGCTGAAGTGTAAAATCACGCCAAACTCCTGGAGTCGGTCATCACTGTATGCATAATTAATAACAACCTCTGAATTTATTTATTTACAAAAAACCCTGAACTTTTTATTTTAACAATCAGAATGCATTTAAGAGTTAGGGGTTTAGATAAAAAAATAAGGTATATAATAATAATAATAATAATAATAATGATAATAATAATATATAGATATAAAAATAAATTATATATTGTGCTCAATACAGAAAAAATAAATGTTTGTGTTCAAGCAGATTAAAATAAATTTAACAAATATAAAATATATTAAATATAAATATAAAAAATAAATATAATAAATGTAGAAAAATAAATCAATAAAATAAAAAAATTTAAAATTTAAAATATCTTTCCATGTAGAACAAATCATATTTTTAAAAAAGTATTACGGATAAATATATATATAAATAATAAATAAATAAAATGTGTGATCTCTTTGTCTTTGACAGTAACAATGCACTTCCCTTTATGGGATAAAAAAATAAATAAATAATTTTATTTTATTGCATCTATGTGCAAGTCATTTATTTCAAAATTTATGTTAAAAATACTGTTAAAAATATTTTCTGATTAATTAAAAAAAATATATACTGCTCAAGAAACGATTAAAATGGCTGAGAAAAACCTCTACAACTTTATCCTCATTAAAAATGCCACAATCTATGAATATGCAGAATTATGCAAATTAGGAAACGCCCCTATTTCTGTATCTAAGAGCCTAATATCGCTATCTTCGCTAACTGCTAGCAAACTAGCTCATATTTTATTATTTGAGTCACTGATTTACTTAACAACAGGCAAACCTGGGCGAATATAACGTTACCATGACGACCACCATCTGTTCAGCTCTACCGTTAGCTCTGCCCCCGATTTCGATTCATACAAACAATCAATTCTGAATCAGCTAATAAGCTAGCTAGCAAAGAAATTTTAAATAATAAGCGATTAAAGAAGCACCGATAAGTTCATTTTCGTCGTTATTTATTCGTAACACAGCCGTGTTTTATAAACCACTGAAGTATTTAGTGTTTGTTTTTTCCTCAGTGAAGATAATCGCTCGTTCTCTCGTTCGTTTGATGGATGAGTGTGAAAAGCGAGTGAGACAGGTCACCTTCCTTCAAGGAGACTTTTGATGATGGTTTCCATCTATAGCTTAACCAGATTAATCAATTCCTGCGTGTTAGCATTAGCTTTTAGCCTTTGTTGCTTCATTTGTCATGCGTATGATTAAGGCTAATGCTAGTGACACTTAGCAATAATGTATGGAAATGTGTGGTTAAAAAAAACAAACAAAACAGTTAGCTGATCAAGCTTCTGTATTACACTCAGTATAAACAAGTTCCTGTGTGTTAGCGTTAGCTTTTAAACAAGTTCCTGAGTGTTAGGGTTAGTGTTTAAACAAGTTCCTGTGTGTTATCGTTAGCTTTTAAACAAGTTCCTGAGTGTTAGGGTTAGTGTTTAAACAAGTTCCTGTGTGTTATCGTTAGCGTTTAAACAAGTTCCTGTGTGTTATCGTTAGCTTTTAAACAAGTTCCTGTGTGTTATCGTTAGCTTTTAAACAAGTTCCTGTGTGTTATCGTTAGTTTTAAACAAGTTCCTGTGTGTTAGCGTTAGCGTTAGCTTTTAAACAAGTTCCTGTGTGTTAGCGTTAGCTTTTAAACACACTCTTTTTTCATCTTACATTACGATTAAAGTTATTCAGTAACTGAACAGCTAGAAATAATTACTGAGGTAAATGTTTAACACTAACATGTTCCATAGACAGAACACACACACACCCTCACACACACACACACACACAAAGGGCTAAGGCTAATGATACAGCAAAAACAGGGCTCACATAAACATATCCTGAGGTAAAATTGTGATGCTAACGCTTAGCATATTTTCTGTCGCTTGTCAGGAGTGTGAAACAGACAGATCACACACACACACACACCACACACACTTACACACTTACACACACACACACACACACACACACCCACACACACTAAAGGCTAAGGATAATGATACAGCAAAAGCAGAGCTGATAAAAAAAACTTTTCCTGAGGGGAGAAATGTGACGCTAACGCTTACCTGGTAGCTGCACCAGCAAGTCCAACTGTACCATAGACACACACACACACACACACACACACACACAATAACGAAACCTGAGGTAAAATTGTGACGCTAATACCTAGCATACGTTTCATATTCACCTGTCTGGGGATTAGCATTAGCGTTTAGCATATTTCCTCCATTATATTTAAGATTATAGATATTATAGCTAGTCAAGACTCAATAAACAAGACGCTGGAAATGTTTCCTGAGAGAAAAAAGTGTGACGCTAATGCTTAGCATAATTCCATCATTAGAGTGTGAGTGTGACGAACACACACAGAACACACACACACACACACACAGTGAACAAACAAACACACACACACACAGAGTTTTCAGAGTTAGCATTTCAGTAAAAATTATTCCTGAGGGAAAAGTGTGAATGCTTAGCACATTTTCAATCATAGCTGCCCTGACATGTGACAGAACACACACACACACACACACACACACACACACACACACACAGAGTTGTTGTTAGCATTAGCATTTAGCATTTTTTCTCCATTATAGCTAGTCAAGACTCAATAAACAAGACTCTGGAAATGTTTCCTGAGAGAAGAGTGTGACGCTAATGCTTAGCATAAACTATCAATGGAATCACACACACACACACACACACACACATTAAAAGCTCTAGCTTTTAGCCTTTTTTTTTTGCTAAATTATGGTGAAGTCTAAAGGTCGTCCTTTAGAAATAATTGAGCAGCTAGCAACGCTGCTTCTTCTTAACAACAGAGTAAAAATGTATGATGCTAACGCTTGCCATACTTTGATTCATGGCCTGCCAGGATTGTGTTTGTGTGTGTGTGTGTATGTGTGTGAGAGAAACACAGACAGAACTCACTCACACACTTGTATGCTCACATTAAATGACTCACTGGGAGTTAGCACTAGCTGTAATGATTAAGGCTAGACTTAGTGATGGAGGAATAAGGAGCTGCTGGAAATGTATCCTGAGGGAAAACTCTGAAGCTAACGCTAATAGACCTTTCTTCATGGCCTGTCAGGAGTGTGAACACACTCACACGCTCGCATTAAATGAGGTCCTGGGTGTTAGCATTAATGTTTAGTCCTTTTGCTGCTAGTGATGAAGGAAAAATTGACCTGCTAAAAAAAATTATTCCTGAGGGAAAAGTGTGATGCTAATGCTTAGCGTAATTTCCATCATAGCCAGTCTGGATTGTGAGTGTGACAAACAAAAACAAAAGTCTTATTTAATTAAATCTTGAGTGTTTGTATTAGCATTTAGCCTTTTTAAAGTCTGTTATGATTAAGGCTTTAAGTAGAAAAGGAGCAATAACAAAGTTGCTAAGAATGCTACCTTGCTATGTTAGCTTGTTTGGAATGGGATAAACCCTACACACACACACACACACACACACACACACACACGCTTAGATTAAATGGGTTGTTTTATGATTAATGCTAGTGCTAGTAAAAGAGCAAAAATGGAGCTGCTAAAAGAATACACTTAAAGAACACACTTGCAATCAAAACACAATAAACAAGATGCTTAGACTGTTTCCTGAGGTGAAAAAAGTGTGATGCTAGCACCTACTTTTCATTATGTCTTTATTTATTTATTTTTGTATCTGTTTTGCTAAAGCTAGTGATTTAGGAGTGTGTTGAAGATCTCCCTGAGGTAAACGTGCGAATGCTAATGTCTGTAATGTCTGCAAGGAGTGTGACAAACACAGACAGAATACACACTCGCACACGGGTACACTCACGATAAATAAACTTCTGAGTGTTTGAATTAGCCTGTAGCCCTGCGTCTGTCCTGGGGTTTTTATTAACACGTAGCGAGTGATGGATCTGAGATACACTCGCTCGCTGAGGGAAAAGTGAGACGCTAACGTTTCTCCGTCATGCGAATGTGACAAACACAGACACAATACGCCGATACACACATACATCACCAGCTAGGCTCAGTCGAGAGAAACGCAACGTCTGCCGAGAATAATTTACCGATTTACTTTATGATGATGAACAGCTGGAAGTTCACACGAGTACGGTGTTTAGCACACATTAGAGTAGTTATTCTGGATGTTACCACATGGTGGTGTCGCCTCTGGACCATGATACTGATCTCTGCACGTTACTGTACGAGTCTATCTGCATCAGCGAAGCTGGCGAAATCATTCTTATAGCTACTTTACCTATGTATATATATATATAATAAAACATACATCGCTAGCTGGTGATGCATGTGTGTGTAAAGTGTATGCATCACTAAAGTGTGTGGAATACTAAACTATACAAACTATTGAAATTTTACGATATAGTAAACTATAAGAAATTCCAAAGTATAAGAAAATCTGAATCATATAAAATACATTATATACATTTTATAGAAAATACGGAACTGTATGACATATCGGCCTCTGCTGAATATTTAATTGTAAAAAATACTGAAATGTATGAAGTACTGAACTATACGAAATACTAAACCGTCTAAAATACTAAACTATACGAAATACTAAACTATATAAAATACTAAATACTGAAATCTACAAAATACAGAACACTACAGAATGTTTAAGTGTATGCAGTGTATGATTAGCCTTTAGCCCTGCATCTGTAAACACACACAACATAATGATACACGCAACACACTGACACACACAACACACTGACACACACACAACACGCTGACACACACGCAACACACTGACACACACACAACACGCTGACACACACACACACAACACACTGACACACACGCAGCACACAACACACTGACACACAAGCAACACACTGACACACACACAACACACTGACACACACGCAACACACTGACACACACACTACTCTGACACGTACACAACACACCGACACACACAACACACTGACACACACACATCACACTGACACACACACATAACACACTGATACACATGCAACACACCGACACACACAACACACTGACACACAACACACTGACGCACACGCAACACACTGACACACACTACTCTGACACGTACACAACACACCGGCACACACAACACACTGACACACACACACACAACACACCGACACACACAACACACTGACACACACATCACACTGACACACACACACACATAACACACTGATACACACGCAACATGCTGACACACACACACACAACACACTGATACACACACAACACACTGACACATACACTACTCTGACACGTACACAACATACCGACACACACACTACACACTGGCACACACTGGCACACACACACACACACACACACTGATCACTAGCTAGCGATGATATTTCCCCGGCTCGGTCGATAGAAACACAATGTCTGCTGTGAATAATTGTGAGCGTCTGGTGGTTTGATGGTGAGAGATGCATCACGCTCCTGTGGGGTTTATATATAATATATTTATATATATTTAGCGTTCTAATCCAATCACCATTGATTAGATTTGGAAATTAAGTAAGAGGCAATGACCGAGACTTCTAATGTTCCTGTGATGATGTGGGAAGGAACAAACAAACAGAGGATTTCTCAAGCTGTCAGGATCAATAGCAGAGCCGAGACGACAGCACGCGTCATATTTCATCACTTTCACACCTCTTATTTTTCATTTATTTAAACGTCGTGCAGGGCGAGAGGTCATTCACAATGGTGTCGAGTTACAAACTAATAAATTAGGCAATAAATAAATAAATGAAAAGTCTAAATAGAAGATGAAGTAGTTTATGGAAAGAGTAAATTGATTAAAAAGTTCTTGATGGATAATGGAATAAAAAGTGATATAAAGCTCATCACATTGGTGTCATTTTACTTGATGCTAAAATATTTAACGTTAAAGAGAAATAAAAAGGCGTCTGCTGTAAACATGTCCACAGGTTCCTCTCACACAGCGGAGACACGATAATCTCCAGGAGATTTTCTGGTTTAAATCCTGGGAATCCTGGGAATAACCTCGCTCCTGATGCTGCGTGTTGAAGGTGTTCAGAGGACTACAGCTGCTTTTGAGTGAATATTTTATTTTTTATTTTTTATTCTGCTAAATGATCTGCGGTTTTCCCACCACTGGTGAGGGTTTGGGGTTTGGAGAGTTATACATCACATTAATTATACACTATCTATATATTAACACATGATGTTCTTCAGGTCTCTTACATGTTCCTCATCACACCGCTCTCTACATCAGATCTGTTCAGCACTGTGTACAGTGCACTGGAAAACTCATTCCCATAGCTACATATGACTGTATCTACTGTATAAATAATAACCCACGATCAGGTTAGGGCTCTGTATCAAACAATGTACTCCATGAAATACTGAATTCTATGGAATACTGAAATGTACGAAATACTGAAGTCTATGGAATACTGAACAAATACTTAACTCTATGGAATACTGAAGTGTACATAATAGTGAACTCTATAGAATACTGAAGTGTAAGAAACACTGAACTCTATGGAATACTGAACAAAATACTGAACTCTATGGAATACTGAACAAAATACTGAACTCTATGGAATACTGAAGTGTAAGAAACACTGAACTCTATGGAATACTGAACAAAATACTGAACTCTATGGAATACTGAAATGTACGAAATACTGAAGTCTATGGAATACTGAAGTGTACAAAATAGTGAACTCTATGGAATACTGAACAAAATACTGAACTCTATGGAATACTAAACAAAATACTGAACTCTATGGAATACTGAAATGTACGATATACTGAAGTCTATGGAATACTGAACTCTGGAACACTGAAATGTACGAAATACTGAACTCTATGAAATACTGAACTCTATGGAATACTGGACTGAATATTTACTTAACTTGATTGAATACTTAAGTGTACAAAATAGCAAAGTGTACAAAATACTGAATTCTACAGAATAATGCACAATACTAAAGTGTATGAAATACCAAAATATAGAGAATATTGCACTCCTACTTTATGTTGTTCCACGACCAGAGTGACTGACGTCTGAACCTGCAGGGACGTGTTCATGGTTCCTCACTTTTCACAACAGAATACTAAGGTAATTATTTTGCAGTGATTTTCATGTTCCTGGATTAAAGCCGTATACATGTAGATAACACACTACACACTGTTTTAATGCTGTAATGCTGCTCTAAAGTCGGCCAATCTTTGATCTTTGAAGAACGAAAGTTTCAGACAGAACCATTTCAGTGACGGATCAAACCATTTGTCACAAAACAGATCACTGAAAGTCATCTATTTCCCAAAAGTGAAAACTTTCATAACATGTCATCTTTTTTCCATCATGATTTGGGGATTTGGAAGTTTCTCACGGAGGCCGTGGCGGAGGACGGAGAGGATGAGTGCTATCAGACCCTGAAGCACACTGAGACGTGAACCTGTGACCCTGTGTATTGGGTTTGAGGCTAGGTCACCGTCGCTATCCTGAACCCGCTCTTTAATCTTATTTATCCCTCAGTGGAACTGTGACATTTATAAATGACATGAGGGAAATGCAGTTTGGAAAAAATAAATGCCGTAAACCAATTCGACACAAATTTAATTTTAATTAGTTACATGAAATAATCAGTAACGTGTCACTGATATAATTATTATTATTACACATTTAATAGGTTTTTCTCAGGAACTGAAATTTGGTGTACTGCACCGCTGTACAAATCTGGATATGGATTTCTGGGTTATTTAAAAAAAAAAATCAGTTCCACCATCAGCCAATCAGCTTTCAGCAGGCATTTCACAGTGTTAGCATTGAGCTATTACCATAAACCTTGAACAGTCTGCTCATCTACGATCTCTTTAGTGTTCTGTGTAAAGAACTTTTAATAAATGGTTGCATTACAGAACTTTTTTTTTTTTAATTTAATGTTAATTTTTACTTTTCACTTTCTGTCATTTTGGATGGTTATATTGTTCTCGATAGTAGAATTATGATTCGTTACTAAATATATTGAAATATATACGAAATACTAAACTGTACAAAATACTGAACTGTGTGAAATCCTGACCTCTATGCAATACTGAATTACACAAACATATTCAAACGTAAAAATTACTGAAATGTACAAAACAGTGAAGTGTACAAAATACTAAACAGTACAAATGATTAAACTGTCCATTCAAAACTAAAGTGTGTGGAATACTGAGCTATCTGTAATATTGAAATGCATGAAATAATAAAATGTACAAAAATACTGAAGTGTACGAAATACTGAACAATACCAAACACTCTGAAATGTATGAAATTCTTTCAGACGTGCATTAAGTTCTTTC
>CM075027.1:639281-660150 GCA_037576675.1 Pangasius sanitwongsei
TCAGTGAATGAATCAGTTAATAGATCAGTGAATGAATCAGTGAGTGAATCAGTGAATAGATCAGTGAATGAATCAGTGAATGAATCAGTGAGTGAATCAGTGAATAGATCAGTGAATGAATCAGTGAATGAATCAGTGAATAGATCAGTGAATGAATTAGTGAATGAATCAGTGAGTGAATCAGTGAATAGACCAGTGAATGAATCAGTTAATAAATCAGTGAATGAATCAGTGAGTGAATCAGTGAATAGATCAGTGAATGAATCAGTGAATGAATCAGTCAATGAATCAGTGAATAGACCAGTGAATGAATCAGTGAGTGAATCAGTGAATAGACCAGTGAATGAATCAGTGAGTGAATCAGTCAGTGAATCGTTTAGCTGGATGAACTCAAATGACTCGAGTCACTCCAAACATTCAAGGGATTTTGCCTCATAAATTCCTTCATAGTTGTTATTATTTTTAATCAAAAACACCTCCATAATGAAGTTTAATTTAAATGAACATTAGCTAGCATCAGTGCCCACTTTGTTGCTAGAACCATTTTTGTTGAAAAATCAAACAAAAAAAGTTCTTGATGTTGCTAGCTATGACACTCTTACACATCTGTTAGCTAAAGTTAGCTTCTGGAGCTAGCTAGCTAACTCAGGTATGCCTCATACACTGTGTTTCTTGGCCTGAGCTAGCTACATAGCTTTGCTTTCCTGATGTTGCTAGCTGTGTGTTTGCTTTGGTGGCTAAGTAGGTACTTCAATACATTTATTATCAAAAAATAATTATTATCAGCTCATTTGATTTTAGTTATTTAAACAAATTCTGTTTTTTTTTTTTTTTTTGCCTAACAAGATTTTAAAAAATACAAACCCGTCTTATTTCTTTGTTCTCATTAGCTAATTATTCATTCATAGCATATTTATGTTTTGTCACTTGCACAAAAAGACCTATACTTAGAAAGGAGGATTAATGAAGTTTCTCCCTGATGACATCACCAGCGTTCAGCCATGTGATTGGACAGTTAACACGTTTTGAGACTCGTTGTCCAGCGGTGATGTGCAGTATTCTCCTTTTTAATGAATTGTGCTTTATTAATTACGTCTCGTCTATTATTTAATCACCAAAAGCACATGCGCATTCCTTCACCTCGCGCCAATAAGACTTTCACAATCCCTTTAATTAAAGGCTAATTAAGGTGAATCCATCAAGGGTCCTTCTCGAATTCCTCGTAGATAATCCCGGGAACGCCGTGGGGTGTGAGTTCACTCTACCTTCTCACACATACACACTCTCAGAAATAAAGGTACCAAACTGTACCAGGCAGGAAACCCTCTGTTATAGGGTTCTGCATGAAATCTTTAAGGGTTCTCCCAGAAGAACAAACTGAAGAACTCAGTGTACTACGCTCTTCAAAAATGCAGAACTCTCTCCCTAAGACTGTAGTTATGTAGGTTAACTAGCCTTAGCCTACAGGAACAACATGTAATTCTTCAGTTGTATCTCTCCTTACAGTTGAGAACTCTTAAAGAGTCTATGTAGCACCCTACAACAGAGTGGTTCTCCATAATAAGGGCTCCAATATAGAACCTTTTTTGAGGTTAAGAACCTCAGAGTGTAGGGTCAGGTAACTAGCCTCAATCTGTAGAGTTGTATACACTCTTTAGAACTCTTACGTGTTCTCTGGTTGTTCCTCTGTGGGAGCCCTTACTGTATGTCCTATGTAGAACCCTACAACAGAGTGTACTTGGACCCAAGTACAACATTTTTGGATGTGAAGAACCCATACGTACCCTCGAGAAACCTTTTCTATAAGAGTGTATAATTTTGGATTAAAGGGTCACATCAGAACAGTGGAACAGAATGTCTCTTATCAAAGGAGGCACTAGAATCCTTTTAAGAACCTTCAACTATACAAAGAACCATTGCAGAACCCATTTTTTCCCTAAGAATGTAGTTATGTGGGTTATCTTATCTCAGTCTATAGAGAACCCTTAGTATGCACTTAATGGTCCTTCAGTTGTGCCTCTGGGGAACCCTGCAACAGAATGTTTATCAGAAGGGGTTCCAAAGTAGAACCTTCAGAACCCTTTAAAGAACCCTTTTTAAGAGTGCCGTCTGTAGAAAGCAACACATTGCACATATTCTTAGAAAATTTTGAACTCTTGAGGGTTCTTCAGTTGTCCCTCTGTGGGAACCCTTAAAAGGTTCTCTGTAGAATCCTACAACAGAGTGGTTCTCTATTGGAATGAGATCCGAGTAGAACTTTTTTTGGAAGGTAAAAATTGTTTTGTACCTTTAGCTGCATGTGAAAGCTACTTGTGTGTATAGAGTAAAGCTTAAGGTCCTGAAGGTCAGATTATTTATCTTAGATGACTTTTAAAGGAATTAGGATAGATTCTAAAGGTACAGAAGATGTGCCCTTGATGGTTCCATCCTAACAACAAGGACAGGTAGAGTCTGGTACCTTTATATCTGATTTTCTTTATTTCATTTGCCGTCAGATCGTCTTTGACTCGTATGTTTTCTCCGTCGCTTAGTATCCCTTTTCCCTGTAGTGTGGGTCAAGGCCACTGACTCAGACGAGCTTCTCGAGCTATTTGAGTCAGAAAGGCGGATGAAAGGGAAGCTGGTGTCCAAGGCTTGTTGAGAACATTGATCTAATTCCTGCGCTGCGCTGCGATGCGATGTGATGCGATGCGATGTGATGAGCAGTATTACATCAACAGCATAGAATTCATATGAAAATTACAATTAAAACAAAATGAAACTCAAAACGAAGCACATATGGGTCTGTGATCATTTACGAGACGTTTCTTTTCCTTCCTTATCATGATTTCATTTTTCCCTGAAGCCCGACTTACTTTAAACAGGAAGTGATTAAAACAATTACGACACTCTTTGGTTAATAATGGCACGGACAGGCCGTGTTTAGACCCCGCCTGCTCGGTGCTCCATGCTCTTATTTTTAACTCGGGTCATTCAAGTCAAACACTTACACACAGCGATCAGCACTTCAATCAAGCAGGTGACGGCTTTTTTGTTCTCCAGAATCCTAATTAACCACTGGGAGAGATTAGCGGCCTGATTAGTATTCCACCACGGCTCGGGTTCTGCTTCGCTCTGAAAAACCCTACAGCGCGGCTGTGAGACGATGATTGTGCCCCGAGGCTCGACTTTGAGAAACACAGAACATTATAGAACATCATCAGTGGCATTAAAACAACTCTGAAATATTAATTCTAAATAAATCAAAATGATTTCACAACATTTATTCACTGAACAGATGTTTACATTCAGCACACACTTTTACAGACTTAGAAAACAAATGGATCCTAAAAGCGTGCTTTGGAGGATTAAGGGCCTTAGCTTGCAAAAAAATGGGTTCTACTTGGAACCCTTGGTGATAGGGAACAATTCTGTTTGTAGGAGAACCTTTAAGGTTTACACACGTGGTACAAGCAAAGAACACTTAAGAGTTCCAGATTTGACTTTCTTCCCCATGAGTGTATACTCTTAAGAACAAAAGGGTTCCTCAGCGGTTTTCTAAGTGTTCATTGGGTAATTAAGGGTTCTACTTGGCTCCTTTTCCAATAGGGAAAGCACTCTGTTGTAGGATTCTACATAGAATCTTTAAGGGTTCCCCCAGAGGGTCCACCGAAGAACCTTTAAAGGTTCTACATTTTCTAAGAGTGTATACAGTGCTGTTTTCTACAGACTGAAGCACATTAACTATCACTACACTCTGCAAAGGGTTCTTTGTATAGTTAAGGGTTATTGGCCTCCTAAAATGATTCTAGTACCCTTTTTGATAGGTAAACATGCTGCTCTACATAGGGTTCTGCATAGAACCTTCATGTATTCCCACAGAGGTTCAATTGAATAACCTTTAAGGGTTCCAGAGTTGACCCTTTATTCCAAGAATGTACACTCTTAGAAAAAAAAATGTTTCTCAAGGGTCTTTTGATCCTCTTCTGATGGAGAACCACTGTGTTGTAGGATTCTTCATAGAACCTTAAGGGTTCCTCTGAGGGAAAACCAAACAACCCTTAAGAGTTTTAAATGTTCTAAAAAAAAATGGTTCTTTATAGGGTTCTTAACCTTGTAAAATGAAGAAACATTCTGTTGTAGGGTTCGACAGATAACCTTTAAGAGTTCCTCCAGAGGTGGAACTGAAGAACCATTAAGTGCATCAGAGTGTGCAGAGACTGAAACTAATGAACTAACATCACTACACACTTAGAGAAAATAGTGCTGTATAATGATTCTTTGAATATTTGAAGGTTCTTAGCCGAATAAATGGGTTCTATTAGCCTTTTTAATAGAGAATCATTTTGTTGAACGGTTCTATATAGAACCTTTAGGGCTTCCACCAAGGCACCAGGAACTCTTAGGGGTTTCAAATTTTTTTTTGTACAATGAAGGGTTCTACTTGGATCCTGTTCTGATGAGAAAATACTCTGCTGTAAGGTCCTATATAGAATATTTTAGGGTTCCACAGGAGGGACAACTGAAGAACCCTTCAGGATTCAAAATCTTTTAAGAGTGTAGCATCATAACTGGTTCTTGATTTTGTCCTGCTGGGGTCAATTCTTATTTATGCAGAACCTTGCACCAGGGAGTTCCCTTTCACAGAAAAAAAAGATTCCATGTAGAACCTCTTTAGAAAGCTACAACCCTAAATCATCTAAAGAACTTTTGAGGAACCTTTTTTCCCTAAAGGTTAAGTGTTGTTTAGTTGTAGCTTCTCCTTTAACAGCACATCCCCAAAGTGTTTCATTCCTCTAGTCATAGCAAAGTGCTAACACTGGAGACTCCTTCCGTGTACGTTAAATAAATGTAATAAAACATGACATGACATGGCTGGTTTAACCAATCAGTAAAGACTATTGCTGTTAACCCCGCCCCCCAAGTGCTATTAGTTCTGGAATTGGAACGATTGCCACTGGAGCACTAAGTTTTGGCACTGTGTGCAGAGAACTGAGATGAAGGTGAAGAACCAGGATGTAAAAAAACAAATACACTCACTAAAAAGACTTTGCTGCATCAGAGCAAGAGTAGCAGAGTGTGATCAAACGCCGCGCCGTCCCTCGAGCATCACTAGTTCGTGTTTGTTTGTCGTGAAGTTGCAGATATCACACTGATGACTGAGGAACCGCGGGTTCGGATACGGAGAGTCACCAATTTTTTTTTTTAGATATTTTAAAGACCTGAAGTCAGAGCTCATGAAAGTTTCACGGCAGGGTTCAGTCGCGAGCACAATGGCTCATTATTGTTTCAGCGTGACAGAGAAGGTGAAGTGTGTGCACACTAATTTAGCCCTGCAGAGTGTGTGTGTGTGTGTGTGTGTGTTTCCAACCGATCGCTCCTTAAATTTTAAACATCTTTCAGTGTCAATTCTGTTCTGTTGAATCTCTAGAAAATCAGCATCTCGTCGTATCATCATTTATTCCAAACATCACCTCCTATCACACCTTCACTTTCACCACACTGCCACTTTTACACCTCAGGAACAACCACAGCAGGCACGTCTCCATCCACGCCGGTTCATACGAAAAATGTTTTAGCGCCAGTGATGACTCACGTCAGGTTTCACAGCCACAAAAAATAACCTACAGCTCACTTAAACAAGATTCCTTACTCTGAATTCACATCGGCTGCATCACGTAAACATCACATCAAAGGTCACGTCACGTCACGTCACGTCAAGCCCTCAGTCCATTCACGCCAGGTGTGTTTTAGCTACGTTTCTGTTTGAGCTACTGTCAGGAAAAAGAGCAGCAGCGCTTTTTTCCAAACTCTAGCATTCGATGATCATTTCTGAGATGAATTTACATTTATTTTGTGTCTTTTGAGAAAAATGTTAATTGTTTAATGTTTCTCTCAGCCACGCCCCCTTTCAGTCACGCCCCCTCTCAGCCACACCCGCTGTCAGCCACACCCCTATCAGCCACACCCTCACTCAGCCACACCCACTTTCAGCCACACCCTCTCTCAGCCACACCCCTATCAGCCACACCCCATCAGCCACACCCCCTATCAGCCACACCCCCTTTCACTCACACCCTCTCTCAGCCACATCCCCTTTCACTCACACCCTCTCTCAGCCACACCCCCTTTCACTCACACCCTCTCTCAGCCACATCCCCTTTCACTCACACCCTCTTTCAGCCACACCCCCTTTCAGCCACACCCTCTCTCAGCCACACCCCCTTTCACTCACACCCTCTTTCAGCCACACCCCCTTTCAGCCACACCCTCTCAGCCACACCCCCTTTCAGCCATACCCTCTCTCAGACACACCCCCTTTCAGTCACGCCCTCTCTCACCCATGCCCTCTCTCAGCCACACCCTCTCTCAGCCACACCCCCTTTCAGTTACTCAGAGCGAGCATGACTAGCGTCCTGTATAAATGTCCCTGAGTGTGGAAAGGACATCGCTTTACCGGATTATAATTAACCGATATCGCATGAGCAAGAGTGCGGTTATACTGAATATCAGCACGGCTGTGATTCAGCGTAGGCGTAACTGACATTTCAGACACGAAATGGCCAAATATTCTGTTTATTTTTGCTCCACTAGGAAAATAGATCCAGAAGAAGCTACACTCACTAGCTGGCTAGCTAGCTGACATTGATTTGTACGTTCCCGTTAAAGACGCTTCCGGTGAAATTGGTCTTTTTCATCTTCATCTGACGAGCGTTCATATTTTAAGTCAAAAATTATATTCATGAAAAATATATCATTAGCCATGTCTGCTGATGATGTCACTAACTCTGCTGTAGTAACCGTTCTGAAATAGGAAGTGGAAATTTACGGAGCGAACACAGACGAGTGGATCGATACACACCGTGAAACGTCTCGGTGCTGTTATAGGAAATATAATCACTCTTAGTACGCTGCTCGACCAATCAGATTAGCGGAGCAGAACTAAGTGTGTGTATAATGGAATAGAAGAACATGATGAGGAAATCTGCGCCAACAAACTTAAACATTTCAACCAAACTGTCCTGAAGAGGGCCGAAACCCAAAAGTAGCGTTCCCTCTGCTAATTCTGCTCTCGAGCCGTTTGCTCTGTTGATTTTGTTCCCTCATGTCGGTGTAAGATGAGTATCATCCCGTACAAACACTTCACTATGCAGCTACAGGTTACACAATCATGATGTCTTTGTAGAAAAAAGTGAGGTTTGTGATTTTAATGGATTTTGTCTCAAAGCGACACTAGCAGTGATGTTGTGGAATGAAATGATTTTTAAAATGGAGCTTAATGAGGTCTTGACCTGATGCACCTGGTGTGAACCGGTCTTCAGTTTGGACTTTCTCACAGCAGCAGAATAAAGTGGGCGTGTTTTTCATAATGCCGTGCAGAGACGAACAAACATACAGTAATCCAACAAAGTGAAGAAACTTTTCTTACAAACCTCTACATCTGTAAAGCGTTAGATTTATAAATTGTGATAGTAAGATTCAACGTCTTGTGTATGATTTTGTGTAACAACGGTATTCATTATTGTGTCTTGAATATGTATAATGTACGGTATGTGTGAAAGAAAGGATGTTTCTCTGTGAGACGTCTCCTCTGTGATCAGACTCTCACGTCTGGATGTTTCTCTGTGAGACGTCTCCTCTGTGATCAGACTCTCACGTCTGGATGCTAATGATCGCTAGTGATCTCAAAGCAGATTTTTCAGCTTATGAATGATGTCTTTAACATGTTTTAAACATCTTAAATGCCTCTCAGTTCCCACAGCAAATCAATTAAAAGAAAAAAAGAGTGAAAGAAAGAGAATGACTACGAAGCTATGTGGTGAAACTGACACTTCTGAAAACACGGCTCGCTCGCTGAGCTCTCTGAAATCTTCACACAGCTCCAAGTGAAATACCAGCAAATGAATTAATATCATATCACTGGATTTTATTTATGTGTGTTTTTTCTGATATCTGTTCAGACTGGAAAACATTTCCGTATTGCGTTGATCAAAACATCTTGATTTGTCTCACATTTTCTTCCAGTTTAGTCTTATTTGCAGATTATGCTAGGTCAAGAAAGGGGCAGAGCTTGGGTTAAATTTGATTAATCAGTTGCAAGCTTGATTATTTAAGCTTGAGGAAGATTAGCATAAAGTACTAGTTTAGCTTAGCCACATTAGCCAAGCTAGCACTAACGGTAGCTAGCTAATGTAATGCTAATCTCCCTGACAGATGGCCAAATTCGCTAGTGGTGGTGAATGTCATATTTATAATTTGTGATTGGCTAATCAAATTTTACTTAAGCTCCGCCCCCTTCGACACAATAAACATTATTAAAGAAGAAGCCCTTCACTCGGAGCAGCATTTCTGTGTGCCGTGTTTTTCAAACCAAAACACTGAGGAGATTTTGGGATACAGTTGAGTGTGAAAGTTCGGGTCAGTGTGTTTAGTCAAAATGAAATGGAAAATACATAAAAACACAAACATATCACCAAAATGTGGAGGAAACATTTCAAAAAGTCCACAATTATATTGCATATTAATAATTTCACCATTTATAGCTTAGCTACTAAACACTTTTTGATGTCTTTGTTACTTTTTATAATGAAATGTTTGATAACTGGGGCACTGAAGGGTGCACAAACTTTTGTACTTTCTAAAGTAGTGAACCTGAGAAGACACCTCTAGTTAATGCAGCCTAGTCAGTGACTAATGTGAGCCAGCTAGTTAAAGAGTTAGATGAGTTAGTTAGTTAAGACGGAAGCACATGAGGACGTTTCTAATTAACATATTCATGCATATTCATAGAACCTGGTGTTTATAATGATGGTGAAGGTGTAGAGATCTTCCTTTTATGCATTCCATGGGTTTAAAGAAAAACAGATTAAGCAGTTTATTAATAAACATAATAAACATTGTTAAAAATGGTTCAAAAATGACCCTTTAAGGGGATTTTAATTTTTAGATGGATATAAAGCCATTTTGAAGTGAGAGGGTGTGCAAACTTTTGCACTCACTTGCAATGCTCGTATAAATTTATTCGAAAATAATAAACCATAAAAGACACCCGTCATTAACGCAGCATTATCTCCCATATTTATGCAGCCCAGTCTCATCGTGTGGATAATTCGTATTCAATTTCTATTTAATGTTTAATATTGTATAATATCAGCTCGCTGATTATCAGCACGTTGGAATACAATGTTTTGGTGATGAAAATGAAGATAAGAATCATAAGAAAAAAGCACAATGGCGTGAACTGTCCGTCAAATCAGCTCCAGAAATTGTTAAATGAGTGAAAAGTGAATGAACCATCAGAGATAAAATTCTAAAAAGATGCTAAAATAGAAAACGATTAGCTACCTCATTTGACACACAATAGGAGCTCATTGTTAATTGTCATTTTAAAGCTTTAAACCGTGAAAGTGCCGTTCTCTGCAAATCCCGTCCCGTCACATGAACAGCGGCGATGGGAATTGCGGTCGCTTGTGAGGAAACGAGGTCAAAGATTTCACACGGCGAAGATTTTCTGTTTTTAATGTCATTTTCGCGTCAGCGTTCGGCCCTGAAGTGCTAGCCAAGACCCGAGGGAAAGAAATGAGAAGGACGCTGCACAGGAAGTGCCGAGATTCTAATAATACATGGATGACAGCATGTTCTGTAATGGTGGACTGGAACACACACACACACACATATACACACACACACATATACACACACACACACACACACAGCTTGATTGCCTCCAGCACTGATACTCTGCTGCACCCTCAGACGTACTAGTTTAAATTTACAAGGGGAGGGTGCCAATATTTATGAATCAAAAGCTAATATCATTACGATCTCTGACGTTGGTGATCATGGTGTTTGTAGGAAGTGTGTGTGTGTGTGTGTGTGTGTGTGAAAGCTATAGCCAGGTCCGTGTTGTGGATGATTTAACGAGCTGTTCGGCGAAATCCTCGCCGTAATCATCACGTCTTATTTCCGTATCAGAAGCTCTCGACGACGGCCTGCTCATGAATTATTCATGAACCGTTTTGCATAAACGTCCTACGCATTTTAGATTTTTTTTTTTTTGATGCACAATTCACACTTTATCTGTGAAAAGAAAATTACAGTAACAATCATGATGACTATTAAAAGTCCATTAAAGTTACTCGTCATGTGCTGATGAAAAAGAGCCGAGCACAGCAAAAAAAAAAAAAAAAAAAAGAAGAAGAAGAATAAAGTTGTGTTAAAGGTTTTTAATGTTTAATCTAAACTTTTAAACTTTTAGTGAGTGGTGAGATGAAGCAGAGTTACTGTTACCACGCTGAAGTGATTATCTTCCTCTAACAGCACGACCCTGAGTGTTTTATTCCTCTTACACCACTGCAACTTACTAGCAATTATAACTTGTTATTCATTAAAGAACAATGTTATACTTTTTTATCCGTTTATAGTTACATTTAATGTCATTCCCTCACCAGCCTCTCTTTACTCCCTCTCTTCAAGTTAATAAGAGAAAAAAATAAAACGCAGCTTGTTACACGCGTTACCGAGAAACCGCAAAGAAGCGTAAACTCCTCTGTTTAAGTTTCATATCGTATCAGTTTAGCTAATGAGGCTTAAAGCTCTGCCGCATCGTCCTGATCTTCTGAAACCCTTCTCGAGAAGTTTGTTGTTGTTTGTGTCTGTGATAAATCTTAGGAGTTTTTTTATTTAACACTTGTAGCTTATTTTGTCATTATTTCTTGTATTAACATCCATTACTTTTTGTCTTCACTTTGAAATCTTTAATCTTTTATTTTCAGGTTTATTTTCATCCTTTTACATTTATTTGTTGTTTGATTTGAGATTTAAAATAAAAGTTGCTACATCAATACAATTTGTAATCAAATGCATCTCTGTACTCTGATTGGTGGATTACACATTAATATGCAAATTAGCTCATTATATTCAAACACCACCTCCCTGTATTGCTGCTTGTTTTTAGTTGTTTTATGAATGAGAGATTTGTCGCATTTAAAAAATCATGATTTTCATGTCCTTTTTAATCTCACTGATGTTTTAAAACTTTAACAAACTTTTGAACTTTAACTCATATCACTAACATTACCTGGCTAGCTTGTTGCTAAGACAAGAGACGAGCTAAAGACGGGCTTTCATGAAGGCGTCTGCGTTTTTTTTTCACACTTTGCAGCTATTTGAACATAAAGTCAAATAAAGATGCAAGTCCAGGTGACGATCATAGAAATGAAGCTCTTTGCCAATAAGAGCTGCTGAGTCACAGGAGGTGGAGCAACCAATGGCTATGCAAATAAGTTTACCTTTATGCAAATTAGCAACTAAGTACCGTGGTGACTACCAGCAGGAGTGAAGGATGATGGTACGACTCTGTCCAGCGTCGTTTCTCGTCTTAATATGAGTTAAAGTTTATGAAGTTCTGTCATCTGAGCACGCTGATTTCCCAACGGTGGAGTAAAGAACGATACAAAATCCACAGAAATGCAAGAAAAAAAAAGATGTCAGTATTGGACTTGCTGCATTCCCTACTGCTTTGATTAATTAGCAATAAGAGAAAAGCTAAAGCTACTGCACCTTGAAATCTTTATTTTACGTCTCAGTGAAGTGGAATAATGTTTATAATCAGACAAAAGAACACGCATCTCCGAGAAACAGCAATATAAACCCAGGTCCGTGGAAACGAGGTGCATCGTGAGGCTCCCTCAGCAGTCGTTTCTGCTCGGATGAACAATCTGACATAAAATCCCACCGTAGCGCAACAGAGCTTTCGATCTCCAAAAAAAAAAACAACAACACCTCCAATCAACAAGAGCAGACAAGCAGACGTTGAGCTAAATCGCTACAATCCTCGAGAAATAACTCAAACGTCGATAAGATTTACTTTAATAAGGCTGAAACGATGAAGCGCTTTCGCTGTGCAGTTTGTGTAATGGAGTTTTATTGGAGAAATGCACTGTGCCTTTCTCTGGACAGAGAGGACGTGCTAAACACACACACACACACACACACACACGGCAAACTGTGCTTCAACATTCACAGATCTAAAGCGGCTTTACATTATATGAGTTTCAGCGTGATTTTGCTTTCGCAGACAGAAATCACATCTTAAAGGAGCTCCTTGGTCGTGAGTTGAGATCGATGGTGTTGGAGCGCGTAATGACACCGATTCAGCGCCACTGAGATCAAAGATGGCCGACGACAGAGTTCTAAAGCATGAGAGATCTGTGATTAAAATCTCATGCTGCGGCTCAGTTCCCCTACTGTTGTTGTTGTTGTTGTTGTTGTTGTTGTTGTTGTTTCGGCCACTCCCGTTAGGGGTCGCCACAGCGGATCATTGGTCCGTATATTTGATTTGGCACAGGTTTTACGCCGGTTGCCCTTACTGTCCGTACTGAATAGTACCCGAGATTAGAATTATCGCGTCCCAAATCGTAGTACGTTGAAATGAATCCCAAAGCTACTCATATGGTCGACTATTTCCAGGAGATTTTCGAAGTGTGGATCTGTGGACACTTTTTCATGTTGTGGATGTGTTCAGTAGTGTATTCGGAGGATGTGTGTGTGTGTGTGTGTGTGTGTTCAGTAGTGTAGTGGAAAGATGTGTGTGTGTGTGTTCAGTAGTGTAGTGGAAGGATGTGTGTGTGTGTGTGTGTGTTCAGTAGTGTAGTGGAAGGATGTGTGTGTGTGTGTCTGTGTTCAGTTGTGTAGTGGAAGGATGTGTGTGTGTGTGTGTTCAGTTGTGTAGTGGAAGGATGTGTGTGTGTGTGTTCAGTAATGTAGTGGAAGGATGTGTGTGTGTGTGTGTGTGTTCAGTTGTGTAGTGGAAGGATGTGTGTGTGTGTTCAGTAATGTAGTGGAAGGATGTGTGTTCAGTAGCGTGTTCAGTAATCCAGTCTGAATAAGGCTGTAGTCAGGTTTCCAGCAAAGTCTGAATGAATAAAAGAAAATATCGAGTCCGATCTAATCCGATACTGTCTGACTCAGTGGGTGTGGCCTAATATTAAAATGAGCATGCTTGATTGACAGCCCTCTGTCTGAGATTCCCAGCCACTGGAGCAGCTGTTTAACTCATTTTATTGGTCAGTTTAATCGGAATGCTCTGTAACCCAGAGCTAAGGAATTTTAACACTCTCTCTTTTCCCTCTCTCTCTCCCTCTCTCTCTCTCACTCCCTCTCCCTCCCCCCCTCCATCTCTCTCTCTCCATCTCTCTCTCTCCCCCCCTCCATCTCTCTCTCTCCATCTCTCTCTCTCTCCCTCTCCATCTCTCTCTCTCTCTCCCTCCCCATCTCTCTCTCTCCATCTCTCTCTCTCCCCCCCTCCATCTCTCTCTCTCCATCTCTCTCCCTCTCCATCTCTCTCTCTCTCTTGTCGTGGTCGTAGCCGGAGCGTGTGTGTTGCTGTGAGATAAAGAGGCTTGTCGTGGCTCTCGATAGCTGGCGGTCGATAAGATCCAGACTCCGCCCATCAGGCTCGGAGCTCCAGCTGTCACGGGCGTTTTGAGGAATGTGTCAGACAGCAGCTCCGCTAACGGCAGCTTGGGAGGATTCCATAATTTCTGATAGCAGCCGGATGAAAGAAGGGGATGAAAGTTTGAAAGTTTCGTAAGGGTGGGATGTTTGCGTTAAAGATACTTTAGCTTTCGCTATCAGCCATCGTGACTTCCCGTCTCATCTCCGTGCTCTGATAGCATGCGCGAGGATCAGAATTAGCTAAACGATAGCACTCGTGAGTCATGGCGTTGGCTGTACTGCGATAAACGCCTGATTTCTGACAAATTAAATTTCAATATGATTCACATCACTAGCGGTTTTTTTTTTCGCGTTGTAGTTGAAATGCTCCGAGATGTAATACTGAGCTCCAGCTTCGCACTTCTGAGTCTTAGTTTTGTGGCCGTTCCACAACATTTAACGTAACTATAAATGAATAAAAATGTTCTTTGTTAAAGAGATAGACGCTGGTGATTAACAGGAGGCGGAGCAACTGATAGCTATTTATGCAAATGAGAAGCTAATTGCCGAGGCAGCTACCAAACCTATTAGTAGCTTTAATTTTTTTTCTTAATTTGTTTTTTTTTTATAAATTAATGTGACTACAATACGCAAGATGAATGGCTAATGTCATGTACTGTTAGCTAGCATAAATTCGTGAGCTAATTTCATTCCTTGTTAGCTACATTAGCTACATTAGCTACATTAGCTACATTAGCTACATTAGCTATATTAGCTTTGTAGATCCAGTGTAAGATTCACACACCAAGCAGTGTGTGTTTTTTTATTTTCACGACATTTCTCACATGTAGAGTGTGTTTTCATTTTAGTTTTTTTTATATCTTACACACAGTTCATTTATTTTCTCATGCAATATTCATACATTTCATTTACATTCCACCTAATTTTTCACGTATTTTTTATTTTCAGGTGTAATTTATTTCCACGTGATCGCATCGTCAGGTTTACTCGAGCGTCCAGGATATAACGTGTTGAAATGCAGGTGAAATCACGTATTACGCTCAGACACACGTGAGAAACGTGACGAGTGTGTGATTATTCGGTAAGGAAGGCCTTTCTTCTCCTTTCTGTTGAGTAAAAGTCAGAGCTGCTCTGCTGAAGCTGAAGACGTGTGCGGTCGCCATCACCAAACCAGCAGAGCTGAAATTCTGATTAGAGCCACTCAGAACCGTGAAGTGAAACTCACAGGAAGGTTCCGGATGCTTCAGTGGTTCAGGGATCCGAGTATCCGAGCTTTGAAAGAGAGAAACAATGCACCGCCTCCGTGGCTGTCGGAGACTCGGAGCTTTTGCTTTAACGTTCCTGAGGCACATTCCTCCTGCGCTGACCTTCAGCACCGACGAGACAAAGCAGCTTTCTGTAAAACACGAGAACAATAGAGCGAACGCGGACAGGTGGAGCTTACACTTCAGCAGGAATACAGCTCAGGCAAAAAGTTTCAGCACAAACCTGCTTTTATTCCAGAACCCCAGGTTCCTTTGCATTTCTTTTTTATGAAAAAATACTCGACATCTTCAAGGTCCTTGTCTACAGAAACTCTGCAAAAACATCCATTTCTTTTTTCTTTTCACAATAAAATAAATAGAATGTAATTGATCCTTAGAAAATTTAGAGCACTTAAATGGTTCCTTGTTTTATTGACATTAGCATTTTTTATGATTTTTAGGAATAAAATTTGTAAAATAAACGAGTCTAGAAATTCACTAAAAACTTTACACCCTAACGAGCTGACTGGACTCGTTCCCTCAGTTTAATTGAGTAACGGTTTCTCCCAAAGCTTGTATATTTAAGTTCACTTAACTTGGTGCTCATGTAGCGTACTTTATTGTTGCGCCGCATGCTAGCTGTGAGTCCGCTGCAGTAATTAAGTTCTCCTAACCTGGTGTTCATTTCAAGCGTTCTTAAATACAGAGCGTCCCAAAAGTCTCCGTAAATGTAACTTTATTTACAAATCATGGTCTACGTGATTGCCGTTTGTTTGTAAACACACACGTCGTCTCTGCTACTCATGATGATCTCTAGAACTTCACTACACCAGTACCAGCAACAGACCAGACGAAGAGGACCGCCTTCTGCAATTATCTACCAATCAGAGCGTTAGTTCTCTTGTTGCTAGGCGGAGCTCCTCACATTGCCAATCACATCAAAGAAAGCCCAGAGTGAGCTATTTTAATGAATCAGGATTTTGATTTCATAACATTTGGAATCTTAAGTTTAGTAAATAAGTTAAATGAACTTAGATTTTTGATTTATGGGAACAAAACGCAACATTTTAAATAAAGTTTAGTCATGATTATTGATTGTTTACGTAAAGACGGTGTTAAGGTTTACGGTGTAGAACCCTTTAGTAGCTTTAGGACAGGGTTCTTTTCGTGAAACTCCGGTTATATGCTTAATGGAAGCAAATTCTTTTCAAACTCTCTGAATTTTTCTGAATAAGTTCTTTCTAGAACGTTCTGTTGTAATGTTCTACAAAGAACCGTGAAGGTTTTCCCCAGAAGGACGAGCCAAAGAACGGGTTTGGGTTCCAGATGGAACATTTTCTTTTAAGAATGAATTTTACTTTGTTTTACTTTGTCTAAATATCACTTATGGATTTTACACGTGTAGGAATACCATGAATAAAAAACACTATAAAATATTATACATGAAAATAAAAAACTGTTAGCATTCAGTTCTAAAATATTTAACACCGAAGACTAAAATTATTGGAAATATAATTTCTTAAAATACAAATTTTACACACTTTACACGTCTTCCAAAAGATAAAATATTTTAAAAACAACCAAAAATTTTTTTTTATTTTAGAAGTGGAGTCTGGGACAAAAAATATTTTTATTTAATTATTATTTTAATTTTATTATTATTTTTTAAATTTTAATTTAAAAGTCATTTTTATGTAGAAGGTTAATACAGATTGAGAATGATAAATAGTCCAGAGAGCTACAGGAGTTCATGTTAAATTACAATAATGTTCTCAATGATTTGGAGATGATTTACATTTTATATTTAAATAATTTTTTTTTTAAAAAAAAAGAGCCGTACATTGAGTGTCTGTAAGTTTGGACGCAATGCATGAAAGGGTTAATGGTTCTATGTAGAAAAAAACAGAACACAGTACATCTTTTATAAAGTCCTTTTTCATCGAATGTCCCTTTTAGAAAAGCGTGAAATGTTTCAACACGATCGACATTTTTTACTTTTTATCTGCTGAGTAAACTGTTTGAAAAGGTAAATATTTAATCGGTGAACATTTATTTAAAAACAGCGTATGTAAATTACTTTCTAATTATCATTACTTTTCAAATTATTTGTTAATTTATTTAATGTTTACAAAAGTAATTGTATTAGCTATGCAAAATTTGATCTAATCTGCTTCCAGAGTTTATAATTGTTAATTAAAAAAATGATCACGATACGTACGATATCTCATAAAATTGTATCGTGATTTACTTTATCATAACGATATATTATATCTTCATATCACCGAGCTCTACTCCAAAAACCCTTCGACTGGTGTTAGCTATATCAGTGTGTAATTGTTAGCTAAGCTGAACACACAGTAATAGAGTTTATTTAACAATCAGAACAAAACATTCTCCATTAATCGTGAGAGAAAGCGAGGACACAGCGCCAGTGCATCTTTCGAACAGGAAAATCGCAAGAAAACGTTACTGATGTGAGCTAGCTGAAGGGGGTGGGGCTTCCTGGGGGTTACTAAATATCGTAGGGTTCAAAATACTTACGCAACTGTCAATCATTTGAGATCCATATTTCAATCTGCTGTTTTTATCAGGGGAATAAAGAAGACTGTGCGTGTTTTTGGGTGATAAATGGTAGCAGCGTACTCCGATGTTATGAAAATATCAAGCTCCTACGCAAACTGCGGGAATGTCGTAAGTCTGATCAGATTTTACTCTGGTTATATTTATGTGTTTTTATGGTGCACTTACAGGATGGAGATTTAGTTTTTTTCCGTTTGCAGTTGCTGTGTGGTGTAATTAATGTATCATGTTTGGTATTTCTGGTTACTTATTACTGACGGATTAATTTTAATACCTGTTGTACTCGTTAGTATTTACTACTGAGGCTCATTCTTTCAATTCGATTTTTTTTCTTTCCCACCTGCATGTACTGACCCCAATTTGAATACATGAATAAATAAATAAACTATCAGCGCTACACTCGCATGATGCACCGATACTGATTTTATTCCTCTTGTTATTTGACTAATCCGCTTACAAACGTATACGTAATTCTTCAGATATTCTTATTAACTTCCTGACACTTTTTTATGGGATGAAATTGATCGAGGTTTTGAACAGATTGAGTAATTTAGAGTTTGGATCTTCTCTCTCTGTTAGTAATTAAAGTGTAACTACAAAGAGAGACGGCTTAAAGACGAAGGAGACGAAAGACAGGAACCTGCCATGAATGGCAACAAAGACAGCTCAGAAATAAAGAACAGACGAGAAAGAAGAAGAAGAAGAAGAAGAAGAAGAGGAGAAGGAGGAGGGGGAAAAAAGACAATTGGTTCATTGAGTGGTAATGAATGTTGAAGCTCTGATTAAATGGTGTCCCGAGGGAGAAAAGCAATTCACAAAGAGACGAGACGAGTGGCAGAGTGAAAACTTCTCCAAATATAATCCTAACTCCGTCCCTCAGGGTAAAGGACAGGGACACGCGGGTGACAGAGAAGAGGACGAGTGCAGAGAAGCCTTTGTGTTCTCACTGGAGCAAGAGGAAAAGTGATATATGATACACAACGCAGCTTGTCGTGTTACCGAGAAACCGCAAAGAAGCGTAAACTCCTCTGTCCTGAAGATGTCGGAAAACTTACAGAAAGTTACAGCTTTAAATCTGACTCTGTTACAAAGTCCTGACACTGGAGACTCCTTCCATAAACGTTAAACAAACTTGTCCTTGTGAATGAGCTGTTACTATAGAAACGATAACGCATTAGAACAAGCACATTAATATAAACCTGCGCTACTGTCGACCAATCAGAATCCAGAACTCAACAGAATATGATAACGAGTCTGACAATTTTGATCCCTTTGAAGATGAAGTATAAATGAAACCGTATTCCCTGTGTGTGTGTTGTTGTGATGTTTTAATTGTTTCTATAGTAACAGGAAAAAGTTTCAGGAACCTTATGGATATTTTAAAAAGGACGTAGTTTGTAATGTTTACTGGATTAAAACAAAAAAATCAAAAAAGTCTTTATAAATTTTGTGTAAATTTGCTGGCTAGACAGGGAGGAATTTTAACAGGCATTGATGTCGAGTTATATGTAAAAAAGTTTTGGCACCCCATACATTTGACATTTCAGTTTATCAACACGTGTCAGATCTTTTTCTAAACTAGCAAGTTAGCAAGCTAGCTAACTAGCAAACTAGCTATGTAAGGTATTTCGATACGTTGTGAAGTTGTATTGCGTTAGCATTCAGCTGAAAAACAGATTGGCTGTTAGCTATGATAACGGCTCAGATAAAGCATTTAAAGCATGTTGGAAAATGTTTCCTAAAGATGTTTCCTTTGTGGTGATGTTATGAGAAAATAATCAACAATTCATATGTTAAAGGTTTTAGCATCCTAGCAAGCAAGCTAGTGATATAAGATATATAAGATATGTCTAAATTAGCTGAGAAGTTGTGTTAGCTATGAGTCTCCTCACTGTCTCAAATCTGGGTCAAATACAGCATTTAAAGCCTATTTCTCATGCGTTAATTTGATACACGTAAAGACTAAAACATTCTCAGCGTACTGTGCATGTGAGATTTCATGCTAATGAAAGAGTGTCAGCTAATTTGAAATAGCATAGCAT
Source organism: Pangasius sanitwongsei (assembly GCA_037576675.1). Classification (NCBI taxonomy): domain Eukaryota; kingdom Metazoa; phylum Chordata; class Actinopteri; order Siluriformes; family Pangasiidae; genus Pangasius; species Pangasius sanitwongsei. The sequence goes on from CM075027.1 coordinate 658,585, forward strand.
GCTAGTTAACTAGCAAGATCTCCATGTACAATGTCTAGGTAAGCACGTGTTTGCTACAAAACGCTTCCTCGAGAGGCCACTTTCCCCCCAGTGGGATGGTTTTATCTCCGGAGTGCTAGGGTACCTATCTCAGGACCTGCATGTTAATTTGGAACACGGTCCACAGCGTATTGTTGCGGTGCGAGGACAGTTTTCTGGTCTCTTGCTGCTGGATGTTGTTGTGAGTTTGAGAATGAAATGAAATGAAATGATCAGAGGTGAGCGAGTGAAACACACGGAGGCATTTCTGCATTTTCCTCGGCTCTGTTATCGAAATTCTCCTCTCGGGGTTTCGGTCCGGTTGTTCCATTTGAATGACACGTTTTTTGTGTGTTGGTGTGTGTGTTGGTGTGTGTGTGTGTGTGTGCGCGACCTCTGTGTGAGATTGGATTTGGAATTACAGTCTGTTTTTTTCCTCCCTGCCTGCAGCCCTCCTCGGTCTTGTCTTTGTGTGCATCAATAAACAATTCATATCTGGATGCTGGCGAGTAAATACACGTATCGGTTATGTGTCTATAAAGAAATCACACCTTCGCTGTGGACACACTTGCTTTCACTTTTGATTAATCAATTACAGAGAGAGAGAGAGAGAGAGAAAAACGTGTATATGCATGCTTTTTTTTCCCTGACAGCAATAAAACGAGGACAGTCATGCCTCTCATGCAGTAATCCATCTCACAAAGCGTATAACTCACTGTCTGGCTCCTTTACACTCTCGAAATTAATATCCGATTCACAGCCAGTGATTTACGCAGGCAGGGAATTAGAAATGTATTACGCCGGCAATGAAGTCCTAAAGTCCCGGCCTTGACATAGATCACGTCTCTCTGAGCCTGGCTGCGAAAACAAAGCTGGAAAAGAAGCTTGATGATTCGCTTCTATTTTTTTTGTGTGTGTGTCATTTCAATAGCTGTGCTAATGAGTCGGATGAATGAGAACAGAATTAGGTCACCTGTCCAAAGAGATACAGTAATGAGAAGGAGAAAAGCGCATAATCCTAAAGAAAAGCGGCGCCATTGTGTCGGGACACAAAAACCATCCGAATACAGATCACATTCCTTTTTCTTTTTGATCTCTCACAACTTCTCTGTTACGGAAAACTCACACGTTCTCTTGTGATTATGTGAAAGCGCTTTTCAACATCTTATGCCATGAAATATGTACACGAGAACTCAAACAATCAAAAACAACCTCATGTAGAAAATAAATATAGATCCTCTGGACGAGGCAGTGTGTGAAACGTAACATCGTCGTCTTGAGGCTAAAAGTTATACATACATCCTATATAAATACATCAGCATTTTACGTGAGGAAAGTTCCTGGTATTCAGAGTCGGGTTACGCAGCTGCTTCAGTGGATTTTCAGTAGAAGCTTCTGAGACGGAGTTTTACACTAATGACTAGACCACCGCCTTTACACACAAACTCTCAGCTTTACACCTGAAAAAATAAAATCTAACAGGAGTCTCGTATATCAGCAATATATCACTGCATGAACAGAGCTCGCTGTAATTCTCACATTAATCAC